>CATIXX010000008.1:0-34483 GCA_949716465.1 Chalcosyrphus nemorum | reverse complement strand
GGTACTTTCCCCCGCCCCAAACTTTTCTTCAACTTTCGTTTCACAGTATTTCTCCTCCTCCGTACTGTATAACCTTCTAACAACCACCCACCGACCATCTCATCTACCACATAACGGTACTTTCCTAGTTTCAATGTTCGCCTCTTTTCAAATAAGTAAAAAAAATAAAAAAACAAAAGAGTTCTACACAACGACCTAACGCCAGGTCCCGGCTGGGGCTTGAACTCGAACCTCTTACATAGTGGTCGAGTGCTCTACCATGAGACTGCCAGCCCCCACCCACCCTACCGCGTCTTAATGTCTCTTTTGAATACTAATTTCAATTTTTGAAATATTTTTTTTGCCTATAACCATCTAACACCACGCCTAGATCGTGTAGAATTTTCTCATTGGCTATAACGGTACTTTCCACCGCCCCAAACTTTTCTTCAACTTTCGTTTCACAGTATTTCTCCTCCTCCGTACTGTATAACCTTCTAACAACCACCCACCGACCATCTCATCTACCACATAACGGTACTTTCCTAGTTTCAATGTTCGCCTCTTTTCAAATAAGTAAAAAAAAATAAAAAAACAAAAGAGTTCTACACAACGACCTAACGCCAGGTCCCGGCTGGGGCTTGAACTCGAACCTCTTACATAGTGGTCGAGTGCTCTACCATGAGACTGCCAGCCCCCACCCACCCTACCGCGTCTTAATGTCTCTTTTGAATACTAATTTCAATTTTTGAAATATTTTTTTTGCCTATAACCATCTAACACCACGCCTAGATCGTGTAGAATTTTCTCATTGGCTATAACGGTACTTTCCACCGCCCCAAACTTTTCTTCAACTTTCGTTTCACAGTATTTCTCCTCCTCCGTACTGTATAACCTTCTAACAACCACCCACCGACCATCTCATCTACCACATAACGGTACTTTCCTAGTTTCAATGTTCGCCTCTTTTCAAATAAGTAAAAAAAATAAAAAAACAAAAGAGTTCTACACAACGACCTAACGCCAGGTCCCGGCTGGGGCTTGAACTCGAACCTCTTACATAGTGGTCGAGTGCTCTACCATGAGACTGCCAGCCCCCACCCACCCTACCGCGTCTTAATGTCTCTTTTGAATACTAATATCAATTTTTTAAATATTTTTTTTGCCTATAACCATCTAACACCACGACTAGATCGTGTAGAATTTTCTCATTAGCTATAACGGTACTTTCCCCCGCCCCAAACTTTTCTTCAACTTTCGTTTCACAGTATTTCTCCTCCTCCGTACTGTATAACCTTCTAACAACCACCCACCGACCATCTCATCTACCACATAACGGTACTTTCCTAGTTTCAATGTTCGCCTCTTTTCAAATAAGTAAAAAAAATAAAAAAACAAAAGAGTTCTACACAACGACCTAACGCCAGGTCCCGGCTGGGGCTTGAACTCGAACCTCTTACATAGTGGTCGAGTGCTCTACCATGAGACTGCCAGCCCCCACCCACCCTACCGCGTCTTAATGTCTCTTTTGAATACTAATTTCAATTTTTGAAATATTTTTTTTGCCTATAACCATCTAACACCACGCCTAGATCGTGTAGAATTTTCTCATTGGCTATAACGGTACTTTCCACCGCCCCAAACTTTTCTTCAACTTTCGTTTCACAGTATTTCTCCTCCTCCGTACTGTATAACCTTCTAACAACCACCCACCGACCATCTCATCTACCACATAACGGTACTTTCCTAGTTTCAATGTTCGCCTCTTTTCAAATAAGTAAAAAAAATAAAAAAACAAAAGAGTTCTACACAACGACCTAACGCCAGGTCCCGGCTGGGGCTTGAACTCGAACCTCTTACATAGTGGTCGAGTGCTCTACCATGAGACTGCCAGCCCCCACCCACCCTACCGCGTCTTAATGTCTCTTTTGAATACTAATTTCAATTTTTGAAATATTTTTTTTGCCTATAACCATCTAACACCACGTATAAGATCGTGTAGAATTTTCTCATTGGCTATAACGGTACTTTCCACCGCCCCAAACTTTTCTTCAACTTTCGTTTCACAGTATTTCTCCTCCTCCGTACTGTATAACCTTCTAACAACCACCCACCGACCATCTCATCTACCACATAACGGTACTTTCCTAGTTTCAATGTTCGCCTCTTTTCAAATAAGTAAAAAAAATAAAAAAACAAAAGAGTTCTACACAACGACCTAACGCCAGGTCCCGGCTGGGGCTTGAACTCGAACCTCTTACATAGTGGTCGAGTGCTCTACCATGAGACTGCCAGCCCCCACCCACCCTACCGCGTCTTAATGTCTCTTTTGAATACTAATATCAATTTTTTAAATATTTTTTTTGCCTATAACCATCTAACACCACGACTAGATCGTGTAGAATTTTCTCATTAGCTATAACGGTACTTTCCCCCGCCCCAAACTTTTCTTCAACTTTCGTTTCACAGTATTTCTCCTCCTCCGTACTGTATAACCTTCTAACAACCACCCACCGACCATCTCATCTACCACATAACGGTACTTTCCTAGTTTCAATGTTCGCCTCTTTTCAAATAAGTAAAAAAAATAAAAAAACAAAAGAGTTCTACACAACGACCTAACGCCAGGTCCCGGCTGGGGCTTGAACTCGAACCTCTTACATAGTGGTAGAGTGCTCTACCATGAGACTGCCAGCCCCCACCCACCCTACCGCGTCTTAATGTCTCTTTTGAATACTAATTTCAATTTTTGAAATATTTTTTTTGCCTATAACCATCTAACACCACGCCTAGATCGTGTAGAATTTTCTCATTGGCTATAACGGTACTTTCCCCCGCCCCAAACTTTTCTTCAACTTTCGTTTCACAGTATTTCTCCTCCTCCGTACTGTATAACCTTCTAACAACCACCCACCGACCATCTCATCTACCACATAACGGTACTTTCCTAGTTTCAATGTTCGCCTCTTTTCAAATAAGTAAAAAAAATAAAAAAACAAAAGAGTTCTACACAACGACCTAACGCCAGGTCCCGGCTGGGGCTTGAACTCGAACCTCTTACATAGTGGTCGAGTGCTCTACCATGAGACTGCCAGCCCCCACCCACCCTACCGCGTCTTAATGTCTCTTTTGAATACTAATTTCAATTTTTGAAATATTTTTTTTGCCTATAACCATCTAACACCACGCCTAGATCGTGTAGAATTTTCTCATTAGCTATAACGGTACTTTCCCCCGCCCCAAACTTTTCTTCAACTTTCGTTTCACAGTATTTCTCCTCCTCCGTACTGTATAACCTTCTAACAACCACCCACCGACCATCTCATCTACCACATAACGGTACTTTCCTAGTTTCAATGTTCGCCTCTTTTCAAATAAGTAAAAAAAATAAAAAAACAAAAGAGTTCTACACAACGACCTAACGCCAGGTCCCGGCTGGGGCTTGAACTCGAACCTCTTACATAGTGGTCGAGTGCTCTACCATGAGACTGCCAGCCTCCACCCACCCTACCGCGTCTTAATGTCTCTTTTGAATACTAATATCAATTTTTTAAATATTTTTTTTGCCTATAACCATCTAACACCACGCCTAGATCGTGTAGAATTTTCTCATTGGCTATAACGGTACTTTCCACCGCCCCAAACTTTTCTTCAACTTTCGTTTCACAGTATTTCTCCTCCTCCGTACTGTATAACCTTCTAACAACCACCCACCGACCGTCTCATCTACCACATAACGGTACTTTCCTAGTTTCAATGTTCGCCTCTTTTCAAATAAGTAAAAAAAATAAAAAAACAAAAGAGTTCTACACAACGACCTAACGCCAGGTCCCGGCTGGGGCTTGAACTCGAACCTCTTACATAGTGGTCGAGTGCTATACCATGTGACTGCCAGCCCCCACCCACCCTACCGCGTCTTAATGTCTCTTTTGAATACTAATTTCAATTTTTGAAATATTTTTTTTGCCTATAACCATCTAACACCACGCCTAGATCGTGTAGAATTTTCTCATTGGCTATAACGGTACTTTCCACCGCCCCAAACTTTTCTTCAACTTTCGTTTCACAGTATTTCTCCTCCTCCGTACTGTATAACCTTCTAACAACCACCCACCGACCATCTCATCTACCACATAACGGTACTTTCCTAGTTTCAATGTTCGCCTCTTTTCAAATAAGTAAAAAAAATAAAAAAACAAAAGAGTTCTACACAACGACCTAACGCCAGGTCCCGGCTGGGGCTTGAACTCGAACCTCTTACATAGTGGTCGAGTGCTCTACCATGAGACTGCCAGCCCCCACCCACCCTACCGCGTCTTAATGTCTCTTTTGAATACTAATTTCAATTTTTGAAATATTTTTTTTGCCTATAACCATCTAACACCACGCCTAGATCGTGTAGAATTTTCTCATTGGCTATAACGGTACTTTCCACCGCCCCAAACTTTTCTTCAACTTTCGTTTCACAGTATTTCTCCTCCTCCGTACTGTATAACCTTCTAACAACCACCCACCGACCATCTCATCTACCACATAACGGTACTTTCCTAGTTTCAATGTTCGCCTCTTTTCAAATAAGTAAAAAAAATAAAAAAACAAAAGAGTTCTACACAACGACCTAACGCCAGGTCCCGGCTGGGGCTTGAACTCGAACCTCTTACATAGTGGTCGAGTGCTCTACCATGAGACTGCCAGCCCCCACCCACCCTACCGCGTCTTAATGTCTCTTTTGAATACTAATTTCAATTTTTGAAATATTTTTTTTGCCTATAACCATCTAACACCACGCCTAGATCGTGTAGAATTTTCTCATTGGCTATAACGGTACTTTCCACCGCCCCAAACTTTTCTTCAACTTTCGTTTCACAGTATTTCTCCTCCTCCGTACTGTATAACCTTCTAACAACCACCCACCGACCATCTCATCTACCACATAACGGTACTTTCCTAGTTTCAATGTTCGCCTCTTTTCAAATAAGTAAAAAAAAATAAAAAAACAAAAGAGTTCTACACAACGACCTAACGCCAGGTCCCGGCTGGGGCTTGAACTCGAACCTCTTACATAGTGGTCGAGTGCTCTACCATGAGACTGCCAGCCCCCACCCACCCTACCGCGTCTTAATGTCTCTTTTGAATACTAATTTCAATTTTTGAAATATTTTTTTTGCCTATAACCATCTAACACCACGCCTAGATCGTGTAGAATTTTCTCATTGGCTATAACGGTACTTTCCACCGCCCCAAACTTTTCTTCAACTTTCGTTTCACAGTATTTCTCCTCCTCCGTACTGTATAACCTTCTAACAACCACCCACCGACCATCTCATCTACCACATAACGGTACTTTCCTAGTTTCAATGTTCGCCTCTTTTCAAATAAGTAAAAAAAATAAAAAAACAAAAGAGTTCTACACAACGACCTAACGCCAGGTCCCGGCTGGGGCTTGAACTCGAACCTCTTACATAGTGGTCGAGTGCTCTACCATGAGACTGCCAGCCCCCACCCACCCTACCGCGTCTTAATGTCTCTTTTGAATACTAATATCAATTTTTTAAATATTTTTTTTGCCTATAACCATCTAACACCACGACTAGATCGTGTAGAATTTTCTCATTAGCTATAACGGTACTTTCCCCCGCCCCAAACTTTTCTTCAACTTTCGTTTCACAGTATTTCTCCTCCTCCGTACTGTATAACCTTCTAACAACCACCCACCGACCATCTCATCTACCACATAACGGTACTTTCCTAGTTTCAATGTTCGCCTCTTTTCAAATAAGTAAAAAAAATAAAAAAACAAAAGAGTTCTACACAACGACCTAACGCCAGGTCCCGGCTGGGGCTTGAACTCGAACCTCTTACATAGTGGTCGAGTGCTCTACCATGAGACTGCCAGCCCCCACCCACCCTACCGCGTCTTAATGTCTCTTTTGAATACTAATTTCAATTTTTGAAATATTTTTTTTGCCTATAACCATCTAACACCACGCCTAGATCGTGTAGAATTTTCTCATTGGCTATAACGGTACTTTCCACCGCCCCAAACTTTTCTTCAACTTTCGTTTCACAGTATTTCTCCTCCTCCGTACTGTATAACCTTCTAACAACCACCCACCGACCATCTCATCTACCACATAACGGTACTTTCCTAGTTTCAATGTTCGCCTCTTTTCAAATAAGTAAAAAAAATAAAAAAACAAAAGAGTTCTACACAACGACCTAACGCCAGGTCCCGGCTGGGGCTTGAACTCGAACCTCTTACATAGTGGTCGAGTGCTCTACCATGAGACTGCCAGCCCCCACCCACCCTACCGCGTCTTAATGTCTCTTTTGAATACTAATTTCAATTTTTGAAATATTTTTTTTGCCTATAACCATCTAACACCACGCCTAGATCGTGTAGAATTTTCTCATTGGCTATAACGGTACTTTCCACCGCCCCAAACTTTTCTTCAACTTTCGTTTCACAGTATTTCTCCTCCTCCGTACTGTATAACCTTCTAACAACCACCCACCGACCATCTCATCTACCACATAACGGTACTTTCCTAGTTTCAATGTTCGCCTCTTTTCAAATAAGTAAAAAAAATAAAAAAACAAAAGAGTTCTACACAACGACCTAACGCCAGGTCCCGGCTGGGGCTTGAACTCGAACCTCTTACATAGTGGTCGAGTGCTCTACCATGAGACTGCCAGCCCCCACCCACCCTACCGCGTCTTAATGTCTCTTTTGAATACTAATATCAATTTTTTAAATATTTTTTTTGCCTATAACCATCTAACACCACGACTAGATCGTGTAGAATTTTCTCATTAGCTATAACGGTACTTTCCCCCGCCCCAAACTTTTCTTCAACTTTCGTTTCACAGTATTTCTCCTCCTCCGTACTGTATAACCTTCTAACAACCACCCACCGACCATCTCATCTACCACATAACGGTACTTTCCTAGTTTCAATGTTCGCCTCTTTTCAAATAAGTAAAAAAAATAAAAAAACAAAAGAGTTCTACACAACGACCTAACGCCAGGTCCCGGCTGGGGCTTGAACTCGAACCTCTTACATAGTGGTAGAGTGCTCTACCATGAGACTGCCAGCCCCCACCCACCCTACCGCGTCTTAATGTCTCTTTTGAATACTAATTTCAATTTTTGAAATATTTTTTTTGCCTATAACCATCTAACACCACGCCTAGATCGTGTAGAATTTTCTCATTGGCTATAACGGTACTTTCCCCCGCCCCAAACTTTTCTTCAACTTTCGTTTCACAGTATTTCTCCTCCTCCGTACTGTATAACCTTCTAACAACCACCCACCGACCATCTCATCTACCACATAACGGTACTTTCCTAGTTTCAATGTTCGCCTCTTTTCAAATAAGTAAAAAAAATAAAAAAGAAAAGAGTTCTACACAACGACCTAACGCCAGGTCCCGGCTGGGGCTTGAACTCGAACCTCTTACATAGTGGTCGAGTGCTCTACCATGAGACTGCCAGCCCCCACCCACCCTACCGCGTCTTAATGTCTCTTTTGAATACTAATTTCAATTTTTGAAATATTTTTTTTGCCTATAACCATCTAACACCACGCCTAGATCGTGTAGAATTTTCTCATTGGCTATAACGGTACTTTCCACCGCCCCAAAACTTTTCTTCAACTTTCGTTTCACAGTATTTCTCCTCCTCCGTACTGTATAACCTTCTAACAACCACCCACCGACCATCTCATCTACCACATAACGGTACTTTCCTAGTTTCAATGTTCGCCTCTTTTCAAGTAAGTAAAAAAAATAAAAAAACAAAAGAGTTCTACACAACGACCTAACGCCAGGTCCCGGCTGGGGCTTGAACTCGAACCTCTTACATAGTGGTCGAGTGCTCTACCATGAGACTGCCAGCCCCCACCCACCCTACCGCGTCTTAATGTCTCTTTTGAATACTAATATCAATTTTTTAAATATTTTTTTTGCCTATAACCATCTAACACCACGACTAGATCGTGTAGAATTTTCTCATTAGCTATAACGGTACTTTCCCCCGCCCCAAACTTTTCTTCAACTTTCGTTTCACAGTATTTCTCCTCCTCCGTACTGTATAACCTTCTAACAACCACCCACCGACCATCTCATCTACCACATAACGGTACTTTCCTAGTTTCAATGTTCGCCTCTTTTCAAATAAGTAAAAAAAATAAAAAAACAAAAGAGTTCTACACAACGACCCTAACGCCAGGTCCCGGCTGGGGCTTGAACTCGAACCTCTTACATAGTGGTCGAGTGCTCTACCATGAGACTGCCAGCCCCCACCCACCCTACCGCGTCTTAATGTCTCTTTTGAATACTAATTTCAATTTTTGAAATATTTTTTTTGCCTATAACCATCTAACACCACGCCTAGATCGTGTAGAATTTTCTCATTGGCTATAACGGTACTTTCCACCGCCCCAAACTTTTCTTCAACTTTCGTTTCACAGTATTTCTCCTCCTCCGTACTGTATAACCTTCTAACAACCACCCACCGACCATCTCATCTACCACATAACGGTACTTTCCTAGTTTCAATGTTCGCCTCTTTTCAAATAAGTAAAAAAAATAAAAAAACAAAAGAGTTCTACACAACGACCTAACGCCAGGTCCCGGCTGGGGCTTGAACTCGAACCTCTTACATAGTGGTCGAGTGCTCTACCATGAGACTGCCAGCCCCCACCCACCCTACCGCGTCTTAATGTCTCTTTTGAATACTAATTTCAATTTTGAAATATTTTTTTTGCCTATAACCATCTAACACCACGCCTAGATCGTGTAGAATTTTCTCATTGGCTATAACGGTACTTTCCACCGCCCCAAACTTTTCTTCAACTTTCGTTTCACAGTATTTCTCCTCCTCCGTACTGTATAACCTTCTAACAACCACCCACCGACCATCTCATCTACCACATAACGGTACTTTCCTAGTTTCAATGTTCGCCTCTTTTCAAATAAGTAAAAAAAATAAAAAAACAAAAGAGTTCTACACAACGACCTAACGCCAGGTCCCGGCTGGGGCTTGAACTCGAACCTCTTACATAGTGGTCGAGTGCTCTACCATGAGACTGCCAGCCCCCACCCACCCTACCGCGTCTTAATGTCTCTTTTGAATACTAATATCAATTTTTTAAATATTTTTTTTGCCTATAACCATCTAACACCACGACTAGATCGTGTAGAATTTTCTCATTAGCTATAACGGTACTTTCCCCCGCCCCAAACTTTTCTTCAACTTTCGTTTCACAGTATTTCTCCTCCTCCGTACTGTATAACCTTCTAACAACCACCCACCGACCATCTCATCTACCACATAACGGTACTTTCCTAGTTTCAATGTTCGCCTCTTTTCAAATAAGTAAAAAAAATAAAAAAACAAAAGAGTTCTACACAACGACCTAACGCCAGGTCCCGGCTGGGCTTGAACTCGAACCTCTTACATAGTGGTCGAGTGCTCTACCATGAGACTGCCAGCCCCCACCCACCCTACCGCGTCTTAATGTCTCTTTTGAATACTAATTTCAATTTTTGAAATATTTTTTTTGCCTATAACCATCTAACACCACGCCTAGATCGTGTAGAATTTTCTCATTAGCTATAACGGTACTTCCCCCGCCCCAAACTTTTCTTCAACTTTCGTTTCACAGTATTTCTCCTCCTCCGTACTGTATAACCTTCTAACAACCACCCACCGACCATCTCATCTACCACATAACGGTACTTTCCTAGTTTCAATGTTCGCCTCTTTTCAAATAAGTAAAAAAAATAAAAAAACAAAAGAGTTCTACACAACGACCTAACGCCAGGTCCCGGCTGGGGCTTGAACTCGAACCTCTTACATAGTGGTCGAGTGCTCTACATGAGACTGCCAGCCCCCACCCACCCTACCGCGTCTTAATGTCTCTTTTGAATACTAATTTCAATTTTTGAAATATTTTTTTTGCCTATAACCATCTAACACCACGCCTAGATCGTGTAGAATTTTCTCATTGGCTATAACGGTACTTTCCACCGCCCCAAACTTTTCTTCAACTTTCGTTTCACAGTATTTCTCCTCCTCCGTACTGTATAACCTTCTAACAACCACCCACCGACCATCTCATCTACCACATAACGGTACTTTCCTAGTTTCAATGTTCGCCTCTTTTCAAATAAGTAAAAAAAATAAAAAAACAAAAGAGTTCTACACAACGACCTAACGCCAGGTCCCGGCTGGGGCTTGAACTCGAACCTCTTACATAGTGGTCGAGTGCTCTACCATGAGACTGCCAAGCCCCCACCCACCCTACCGCGTCTTAATGTCTCTTTTGAATACTAATATCAATTTTTTAAATATTTTTTTTGCCTATAACCATCTAACACCACGACTAGATCGTGTAGAATTTTCTCATTAGCTATAACGGTACTTTCCCCCGCCCCAAACTTTTCTTCAACTTTCGTTTCACAGTATTTCTCCTCCTCCGTACTGTATAACCTTCTAACAACCACCCACCGACCATCTCATCTACCACATAACGGTACTTTCCTAGTTTCAATGTTCGCCTCTTTTCAAATAAGTAAAAAAAATAAAAAAACAAAAGAGTTCTACACAACGACCTAACGCCAGGTCCCGGCTGGGGCTTGAACTCGAACCTCTTACATAGTGGTCGAGTGCTCTACCATGAGACTGCCAGCCCCCACCCACCCTACCGCGTCTTAATGTCTCTTTTGAATACTAATTTCAATTTTTGAAATATTTTTTTTTGCCTATAACCATCTAACACCACGCCTAGATCGTGTAGAATTTTCTCATTAGCTATAACGGTACTTCCCCCGCCCCAAACTTTTCTTCAACTTTCGTTTCACAGTATTTCTCCTCCTCCGTACTGTATAACCTTCTAACAAACCACCCACCGACCATCTCATCTACCACATAACGGTACTTTCCTAGTTTCAATGTTCGCCTCTTTTCAAATAAGTAAAAAAAATAAAAAAACAAAAGAGTTCTACACAACGACCTAACGCCAGGTCCCGGCTGGGGCTTGAACTCGAACCTCTTACATAGTGGTCGAGTGCTCTACCATGAGACTGCCAGCCCCCACCCACCCTACCGCGTCTTAATGTCTCTTTTGAATACTAATTTCAATTTTTGAAATATTTTTTTTTGCCTATAACCATCTAACACCACGACTAGATCGTGTAGAATTTTCTCATTAGCTATAACGGTACTTTCCCCGCCCCAAACTTTTCTTCAACTTTCGTTTCACAGTATTTCTCCTCCTCCGTACTGTATAACCTTCTAACAACCACCCACCGACCATCTCATCTACCACATAACGGTACTTTCCTAGTTTCAATGTTCGCCTCTTTTCAAATAAGTAAAAAAATAAAAAAACAAAAGAGTTCTACACAACGACCTAACGCCAGGTCCCGGCTGGGGCTTGAACTCGAACCTCTTACATAGTGGTCGAGTGCTCTACCATGAGACTGCCAGCCCCCACCCACCCTACCGCGTCTTAATGTCTCTTTTGAATACTAATTTCAATTTTTGAAATATTTTTTTGCCTATAACCATCTAACACCACGCCTAGATCGTGTAGAATTTTCTCATTAGCTATAACGGTACTTCCCCCGCCCCAAACTTTTCTTCAACTTTCGTTTCACAGTATTTCTCCTCCTCCGTACTGTATAACCTTCTAACAACCACCCACCGACCATCTCATCTACCACATAACGGTACTTTCCTAGTTTCAATGTTCGCCTCTTTTCAAATAAGTAAAAAAAATAAAAAAACAAAAGAGTTCTACACAACGACCTAACGCCAGGTCCCGGCTGGGGCTTGAACTCGAACCTCTTACATAGTGGTCGAGTGCTCTACCATGAGACTGCCAGCCCCCACCCACCCTACCGCGTCTTAATGTCTCTTTTTG
Source organism: Chalcosyrphus nemorum (assembly GCA_949716465.1). Classification (NCBI taxonomy): domain Eukaryota; kingdom Metazoa; phylum Arthropoda; class Insecta; order Diptera; family Syrphidae; genus Chalcosyrphus; species Chalcosyrphus nemorum. Next base: position 22,574 of record CATIXX010000008.1, on the reverse strand, counting down.
AATACTAATATCAATTTTTTAAATATTTTTTTTGCCTATAACCATCTAACACCACGCCTAGATCGTGTAGAATTTTCTCATTGGCTATAACGGTACTTTCCCCCGCCCCAAACTTTTCTTCAACTTTCGTTTCACAGTATTTCTCCTCCTCCGTACTGTATAACCTTCTAACAACCACCCACCGACCATCTCATCTACCACATAACGGTACTTTCCTAGTTTCAATGTTCGCCTCTTTTCAAATAAGTAAAAAAAATAAAAAAAGAAAAGAGTTCTACACAACGACCTAACGCCAGGTCCCGGCTGGGGCTTGAACTCGAACCTCTTACATAGTGGTCGAGTGCTCTACCATGAGACTGCCAGCCCCCACCCACCCTACCGCGTCTTAATGTCTCTTTTGAATACTAATTTCAATTTTTGAATATTTTTTTTTGCCTATAACCATCTAACACCACGCCTAGATCGTGTAGAATTTTCTCATTGGCTATAACGGTACTTTCCACCGCCCCAAACTTTTCTTCAACTTTCGTTTCACAGTATTTCTCCTCCTCCGTACTGTATAACCTTCTAACAACCACCCACCGACCATCTCATCTACCACATAACGGTACTTTCCTAGTTTCAATGTTCGCCTCTTTTCAAATAAGTAAAAAAAATAAAAAAACAAAAGAGTTCTACACAACGACCTAACGCCAGGTCCCGGCTGGGGCTTGAACTCGAACCTCTTACATAGTGGTCGAGTGCTCTACCATGAGACTGCCAGCCCCCACCCACCCTACCGCATCTTAATGTCTCTTTTGAATACTAATTTCAATTTTTGAAATATTTTTTTTTGCCTATAACCATCTAACACCACGCCTAGATCGTGTAGAATTTTCTCATTGGCTATAACGGTACTTTCCACCGCCCCAAACTTTTCTTCAACTTTCGTTTCACAGTATTTCTCCTCCTCCGTACTGTATAACCTTCTAACAACCACCCACCGACCATCTCATCTACCACATAACGGTACTTTCCTAGTTTCAATGTTCGCCTCTTTTCAAATAAGTAAAAAAAATAAAAAAACAAAAGAGTTCTACACAACGACCTAACGCCAGGTCCCGGCTGGGGCTTGAACTCGAACCTCTTACATAGTGGTCGAGTGCTCTACCATGAGACTGCCAGCCCCCACCCACCCTACCGCGTCTTAATGTCTCTTTTGAATACTAATTTCAATTTTTGAAATATTTTTTTTGCCTATAACCATCTAACACCACGCCTAGATCGTGTAGAATTTTCTCATTAGCCTATAACGGTACTTTCCCCCGCCCCAAACTTTTCTTCAACTTTCGTTTCACAGTATTTCTCCTCCTCCGTACTGTATAACCTTCTAACAACCACCCACCGACCATCTCATCTACCACATAACGGTACTTTCCTAGTTTCAATGTTCGCCTCTTTTCAAATAAGTAAAAAAAATAAAAAAAGAAAAGAGTTCTACACAACGACCTAACGCCAGGTCCCGGCTGGGGCTTGAACTCGAACCTCTTACATAGTGGTCGAGTGCTCTACCATGAGACTGCCAGCCCCCACCCACCCTACCGCGTCTTAATGTCTCTTTTGAATACTAATTTCAATTTTTGAAATATTTTTTTTGCCTATAACCATCTAACACCACGCCTAGATCGTGTAGAATTTTCTCATTAGCTATAACGGTACTTTCCACCGCCCCAAACTTTTCTTCAACTTTCGTTTCACAGTATTTCTCCTCCTCCGTACTGTATAACCTTCTAACAACCACCCACCGACCATCTCATCTACCACATAACGGTACTTTCCTAGTTTCAATGTTCGCCTCTTTTCAAATAAGTAAAAAAAATAAAAAAACAAAAGAGTTCTACACAACGACCTAACGCTAGGTCCCGGCTGGGGCTTGAACTCGAACCTCTTACATAGTGGTCGAGTGCTCTACCATGAGACTGCCAGCCCCCACCCACCCTACCGCGTCTTAATGTCTCTTTTGAATACTAATATCAATTTTTTAAATATTTTTTTTGCCTATAACCATCTAACACCACGCCTAGATCGTGTAGAATTTTCTCATTAGCTATAACGGTACTTTCCCCCGCCCCAAACTTTTCTTCAACTTTCGTTTCACAGTATTTCTCCTCCTCCGTACTGTATAACCTTCTAACAACCACCCACCGACCATCTCATCTACCACATAACGGTACTTTCCTAGTTTCAATGTTCGCCTCTTTTCAAATAAGTAAAAAAAATAAAAAAACAAAAGAGTTCTACACAACGACCTAACGCCAGGTCCCGGCTGGGGCTTGAACTCGAACCTCTTACATAGTGGTCGAGTGCTCTACCATGAGACTGCCAGCCCCCACCCACCCTACCGCGTCTTAATGTCTCTTTTGAATACTAATTTCAATTTTTGAAATATTTTTTTTGCCTATAACCATCTAACACCACGCCTAGATCGTGTAGAATTTTCTCATTAGCTATAACGGTACTTTCCCCCGCCCCAAACTTTTCTTCAACTTTCGTTTCACAGTATTTCTCCTCCTCCGTACTGTATAACCTTCTAACAACCACCCACCGACCATCTCATCTACCACATAACGGTACTTTCCTAGTTTCAATGTTCGCCTCTTTTCAAATAAGTAAAAAAAATAAAAAAACAAAAGAGTTCTACACAACGACCTAACGCCAGGTCCCGGCTGGGGCTTGAACTCGAACCTCTTACATAGTGGTCGAGTGCTCTACCATGAGACTGCCAGCCCCCACCCACCCTACCGCGTCTTAATGTCTCTTTTGAATACTAATTTCAATTTTTGAAATATTTTTTTTGCCTATAACCATCTAACACCACGCCTAGATCGTGTAGAATTTTCTCATTAGCTATAACGGTACTTTCCCCCGCCCCAAACTTTTCTTCAACTTTCGTTTCACAGTATTTCTCCTCCTCCGTACTGTATAACCTTCTAACAACCACCCACCGACCATCTCATCTACCACATAACGGTACTTTCCTAGTTTCAATGTTCGCCTCTTTTCAAATAAGTAAAAAAAATAAAAAAACAAAAGAGTTCTACACAACGACCTAACGCCAGGGTCCCGGCTGGGGCTTGAACTCGAACCTCTTACATAGTGGTCGAGTGCTCTACCATGAGACTGCCAGCCCCCACCCACCCTACCGCGTCTTAATGTCTCTTTTGAATACTAATTTCAATTTTTGAAATATTTTTTTTGCCTATAACCATCTAACACCACGCCTAGATCGTGTAGAATTTTCTCATTGGCTATAACGGTACTTTCCACCGCCCCAAACTTTTCTTCAACTTTCGTTTCACAGTATTTCTCCTCCTCCGTACTGTATAACCTTCTAACAACCACCCACCGACCATCTCATCTACCACATAACGGTACTTTCCTAGTTTCAATGTTCGCCTCTTTTCAAATAAGTAAAAAAAATAAAAAAACAAAAGAGTTCTACACAACGACCTAACGCCAGGTCCCGGCTGGGGCTTGAACTCGAACCTCTTACATAGTGGTCGAGTGCTCTACCATGAGACTGCCAGCCCCCACCCACCCTACCGCGTCTTAATGTCTCTTTTGAATACTAATATCAATTTTTAAATATTTTTTTTGCCTATAACCATCTAACACCACGCCTAGATCGTGTAGAATTTTCTCATTGGCTATAACGGTACTTTCCACCGCCCCAAACTTTTCTTCAACTTTCGTTTCACAGTATTTCTCCTCCTCCGTACTGTATAACCTTCTAACAACCACCCACCGACCATCTCATCTACCACATAACGGTACTTTCCTAGTTTCAATGTTCGCCTCTTTTCAAATAAGTAAAAAAAATAAAAAAACAAAAGAGTTCTACACAACGACCTAACGCCAGGTCCCGGCTGGGGCTTGAACTCGAACCTCTTACATAGTGGTCGAGTGCTCTACCATGAGACTGCCAGCCCCCACCCACCCTACCGCGTCTTAATGTCTCTTTTGAATACTAATTTCAATTTTTGAAATATTTTTTTTGCCTATAACCATCTAACACCACGCCTAGATCGTGTAGAATTTTCTCATTGGCTATAACGGTACTTTCCACCGCCCCAAACTTTTCTTCAACTTTCGTTTCACAGTATTTCTCCTCCTCCGTACTGTATAACCTTCTAACAACCACCCACCGACCATCTCATCTACCACATAACGGTACTTTCCTAGTTTCAATGTTCGCCTCTTTTCAAATAAGTAAAAAAAATAAAAAAACAAAAGAGTTCTACACAACGACCTAACGCCAGGTCCCGGCTGGGCTTGAACTCGAACCCTCTTACATAGTGGTCGAGTGCTCTACCATGAGACTGCCAGCCCCCACCCACCCTACCGCGTCTTAATGTCTCTTTTGAATACTAATTTCAATTTTTGAAATATTTTTTTTGCCTATAACCATCTAACACCACGCCTAGATCGTGTAGAATTTTCTCATTAGCTATAACGGTACTTTCCCCCGCCCCAAACTTTTCTTCAACTTTCGTTTCACAGTATTTCTCCTCCTCCGTACTGTATAACCTTCTAACAACCACCCACCGACCATCTCATCTACCACATAACGGTACTTTCCTAGTTTCAATGTTCGCCTCTTTTCAAATAAGTAAAAAAATAAAAAAAGAAAAGAGTTCTACACAACGACCTAACGCCAGGTCCCGGCTGGGGCTTGAACTCGAACCTCTTACATAGTGGTCGAGTGCTTCTACCATGAGACTGCCAGCCCCCACCCACCCTACCGCGTCTTAATGTCTCTTTTGAATACTAATTTCAATTTTTGAAATATTTTTTTTGCCTATAACCATCTAACACCACGCCTAGATCGTGTAGAATTTTCTCATTAGCTATAACGGTACTTTCCACCGCCCCAAACTTTTCTTCAACTTTCGTTTCACAGTATTTCTCCTCCTCCGTACTGTATAACCTTCTAACAACCACCCACCGACCATCTCATCTACCACATAACGGTACTTTCCTAGTTTCAATGTTCGCCTCTTTTCAAATAAGTAAAAAAAATAAAAAAACAAAAGAGTTCTACACAACGACCTAACGCTAGGTCCCGGCTGGGGCTTTGAACTCGAACCTCTTACATAGTGGTCGAGTGCTCTACCATGAGACTGCCAGCCCCCACCCACCCTACCGCGTCTTAATGTCTCTTTTGAATACTAATATCAATTTTTTAAATATTTTTTTTGCCTATAACCATCTAACACCACGCCTAGATCGTGTAGAATTTTCTCATTAGCTATAACGGTACTTTCCCCCGCCCCAAACTTTTCTTCAACTTCGTTTCACAGTATTTCTCCTCCTCCGTACTGTATAACCTTCTAACAACCACCCACCGACCATCTCATCTACCACATAACGGTACTTTCCTAGTTTCAATGTTCGCCTCTTTTCAAATAAGTAAAAAAAATAAAAAAACAAAAGAGTTCTACACAACGACCTAACGCCAGGTCCCGGCTGGGGCTTGAACTCGAACCTCTTACATAGTGGTCGAGTGCTCTACCATGAGACTGCCAGCCCCCACCCACCCTACCGCGTCTTAATGTCTCTTTTGAATACTAATTTCAATTTTTGAAATATTTTTTTTGCCTATAACCATCTAACACCACGCCTAGATCGTGTAGAATTTTCTCATTAGCTATAACGGTACTTTCCCCCGCCCCAAACTTTTCTTCAACTTTCGTTTCACAGTATTTCTCCTCCTCCGTACTGTATAACCTTCTAACAACCACCCACCGACCATCTCATCTACCACATAACGGTACTTTCCTAGTTTCAATGTTCGCCTCTTTTCAAATAAGTAAAAAAAATAAAAAAACAAAAGAGTTTCTACACAACGACCTAACGCCAGGTCCCGGCTGGGGCTTGAACTCGAACCTCTTACATAGTGGTCGAGTGCTCTACCATGAGACTGCCAGCCCCCACCCACCCTACCGCGTCTTAATGTCTCTTTTGAATACTAATTTCAATTTTTGAAATATTTTTTTTGCCTATAACCATCTAACACCACGCCTAGATCGTGTAGAATTTTCTCATTAGCTATAACGGTTCTTTCCCCCGCCCCAAACTTTTCTTCAACTTTCGTTTCACAGTATTTCTCCTCCTCCGTACTGTATAACCTTCTAACAACCACCCACCGACCATCTCATCTACCACATAACGGTACTTTCCTAGTTTCAATGTTCGCCTCTTTTCAAATAAGTAAAAAAAATAAAAAAACAAAAGAGTTCTACACAACGACCTAACGCCAGGTCCCGGCTGGGGCTTGAACTCGAACCTCTTACATAGTGGTCGAGTGCTCTACCATGGAGACTGCCAGCCCCCACCCACCCTACCGCGTCTTAATGTCTCTTTTGAATACTAATTTCAATTTTTGAAATATTTTTTTTGCCTATAACCATCTAACACCACGCCTAGATCGTGTAGAATTTTCTCATTGGCTATAACGGTACTTTCCACCGCCCCAAACTTTTCTTCAACTTTCGTTTCACAGTATTTCTCCTCCTCCGTACTGTATAACCTTCTAACAACCACCCACCGACCATCTCATCTACCACATAACGGTACTTTCCTAGTTTCAATGTTCGCCTCTTTTCAAATAAGTAAAAAAATAAAAAAAACAAAAGAGTTCTACACAACGACCTAACGCCAGGTCCCGGCTGGGGCTTGAACTCGAACCTCTTACATAGTGGTCGAGTGCTCTACCATGAGACTGCCAGCCCCCACCCACCCTACCGCGTCTTAATGTCTCTTTTGAATACTAATATCAATTTTTTAAATATTTTTTTTGCCTATAACCATCTAACACCACGCCTAGATCGTGTAGAATTTTCTCATTGGCTTAACGGTACTTTCCACCGCCCCAAACTTTTCTTCAACTTTCGTTTCACAGTATTTCTCCTCCTCCGTACTGTATAACCTTCTAACAACCACCCACCGACCATCTCATCTACACATAACGGTACTTTCCTAGTTTCAATGTTCGCCTCTTTTCAAATAAGTAAAAAAAATAAAAAACAAAAGAGTTCTACACAACGACCTAACGCCAGGTCCCGGCTGGGGCTTGAACTCGAACCTCTTACATAGTGGTCGAGTGCTCTACCATGAGACTGCCAGCCCCCACCCCACCCTACCGCGTCTTAATGTCTCTTTTGAATACTAATTTCAATTTTTGAAATATTTTTTTTGCCTATAACCATCTAACACCACGCCTAGATCGTGTAGAATTTTCTCATTGGCTATAACGGTACTTTCCACCGCCCCAAACTTTTCTTCAACTTTCGTTTCACCAGTATTTCTCCTCCTCCGTACTGTATAACCTTCTAACAACCACCCACCGACCATCTCATCTACCACATAACGGTACTTTCCTAGTTTCAATGTTCGCCTCTTTTCAAATAAGTAAAAAAAATAAAAAAACAAAAGAGTTCTACACAACGACCTAACGCCAGGTCCCGGCTGGGGCTTGAACTCGAACCTCTTACATAGTGGTCGAGTGCTCTACCATGAGACTGCCAGCCCCCACCCACCCTACCGCGTCTTAATGTCTCTTTTGAATACTAATATCAATTTTTTAAATATTTTTTTTGCCTATAACCATCTAACACCACGCCTAGATCGTGTAGAATTTTCTCATTGGCTATAACGGTACTTTCCACCGCCCCAAACTTTTCTTCAACTTTCGTTTCACAGTATTTCTCCTCCTCCGTACTGTATAACCTTCTAACAACCACCCACCGACCATCTCATCTACCACATAACGGTACTTTCCTAGTTTCAATGTTCGCCTCTTTTCAAATAAGTAAAAAAAATAAAAAAACAAAAGAGTTCTACACAACGACCTAACGCCAGGTCCCGGCTGGGGCTTGAACTCGAACCTCTTACATAGTGGTCGAGTGCTCTAACATGAGACTGCCAGCCCCCACCCACCCTACCGCGTCTTAATGTCTCTTTTGAATACTAATATCAATTTTTTAAATATTTTTTTTGCCTATAACCATCTAACACCACGACTAGATCGTGTAGAATTTTCTCATTAGCTATAACGGTACTTTCCCCCGCCCCAAACTTTTCTTCAACTTTCGTTTCACAGTATTTCTCCTCCTCCGTACTGTATAACCTTCTAACAACCACCCACCGACCATCTCATCTACCACATAACGGTACTTTCCTAGTTTCAATGTTCGCCTCTTTTCAAATAAGTAAAAAAATAAAAAAAACAAAAGAGTTCTACACAACGACCTAACGCCAGGTCCCGGCTGGGGCTTGAACTCGAACCTCTTACATAGTGGTCGAGTGCTCTACCATGAGACTGCCAGCCCCCACCCACCCTACCGCGTCTTAATGTCTCTTTTGAATACTAATTTCAATTTTTGAAATATTTTTTTTGCCTATAACCATCTAACACCACGCCTAGATCGTGTAGAATTTTCTCATTGGCTATAACGGTACTTTCCACCGCCCCAAACTTTTCTTCAACTTTCGTTTCACAGTATTTCTCCTCCTCCGTACTGTATAACCTTCTAACAACCACCCACCGACCATCTCATCTACCACATAACGGTACTTTCCTAGTTTCAATGTTCGCCTCTTTTCAAATAAGTAAAAAAAATAAAAAAACAAAAGAGTTCTACACAACGACCTAACGCCAGGTCCCGGCTGGGGCTTGAACTCGAACCTCTTACATAGTGGTCGAGTGCTCTACCATGAGACTGCCAGCCCCCACCCACCCTACCGCGTCTTAATATCTCTTTTGAATACTAATATCAATTTTTTAAATATTTTTTTTGCCTATAACCATCTAACACCACGCCTAGATCGTGTAGAATTTTCTCATTGGCTATAACGGTACTTTCCACCGCCCCAAACTTTTCTTCAACTTTCGTTTCACAGTATTTCTCCTCCTCCGTACTGTATAACCTTCTAACAACCACCCACCGACCATCTCATCTACCACATAACGGTACTTTCCTAGTTTCAATGTTCGCCTCTTTTCAAATAAGTAAAAAAAATAAAAAAACAAAAGAGTTCTACACAACGACCTAACGCCAGGTCCCGGATGGGGCTTGAACTCGAACCTCTTACATAGTGGTCGAGTGCTCTACCATGAGACTGCCAGCCCCCACCCACCCTACCGCGTCTTAATGTCTCTTTTGAATACTAATTTCAATTTTTGAAATATTTTTTTTGCCTATAACCATCTAACACCACGCCTAGATCGTGTAGAATTTTCTCATTAGCTATAACGGTACTTTCCCCCGCCCCAAACTTTTCTTCAACTTTCGTTTCACAGTATTTCTCCTCCTCCGTACTGTATAACCTTCTAACAACCACCCACCGACCATCTCATCTACCACATAACGGTACTTTCCTAGTTTCAATGTTCGCCTCTTTTCAAATAAGTAAAAAAAATAAAAAAACAAAAGAGTTCTACACAACGACCTAACGCCAGGTCCCGGCTGGGGCTTGAACTCGAACCTCTTACATAGTGGTCGAGTGGTCTACCATGAGACTGCCAGCCCCCACCCACCCTACCGCGTCTTAATGTCTCTTTTGAATACTAATTTCAATTTTTGAAATATTTTTTTTGCCTATAACCATCTAACACCACGCCTAGATCGTGTAGAATTTTCTCATTGGCTATAACGGTACTTTCCACCGCCCCAAACTTTTCTTCAACTTTCGTTTCACAGTATTTCTCCTCCTCCGTACTGTATAACCTTCTAACAACCACCCACCGACCATCTCATCTACCACATAACGGTACTTTCCTAGTTTCAATGTTCGCCTCTTTTCAAATAAGTAAAAAAAATAAAAAAACAAAAGAGTTCTACACAACGACCTAACGCCAGGTCCCGGCTGGGGCTTGAACTCGAACCTCTTACATAGTGGTCGAGTGCTCTACCATGAGACTGCCAGCCCCCACCCACCCTACCGCGTCTTAATGTCTCTTTTGAATACTAATATCAATTTTTTAAATATTTTTTTTGCCTATAACCATCTAACACCACGACTAGATCGTGTAGAATTTTCTCATTAGCTATAACGGTACTTTCCCCCGCCCCAAACTTTTCTTCAACTTTCGTTTCACAGTATTTCTCCTCCTCCGTACTGTATAACCTTCTAACAACCACCCACCGACCATCTCATCTACCACATAACGGTACTTTCCTAGTTTCAATGTTCGCCTCTTTTCAAATAAGTAAAAAAAATAAAAAAAACAAAAGAGTTCTACACAACGACCTAACGCCAGGTCCCGGCTGGGGCTTGAACTCGAACCTCTTACATAGTGGTCGAGTGCTCTACCATGAGACTGCCAGCCCCCACCCACCCTACCGCGTCTTAATGTCTCTTTTGAATACTAATTTCAATTTTTGAAATATTTTTTTTGCCTATAACCATCTAACACCACGCCTAGATCGTGTAGAATTTTCTCATTGGCTATAACGGTACTTTCCACCGCCCCAAACTTTTCTTCAACTTTCGTTTCACAGTATTTCTCCTCCTCCGTACTGTATAACCTTCTAACAACCACCCACCGACCATCTCATCTACCACATAACGGTACTTTCCTAGTTTCAATGTTCGCCTCTTTTCAAATAAGTAAAAAAAATAAAAAAACAAAAGAGTTCTACACAACGACCTAACGCCAGGTCCCGGCTGGGGCTTGAACTCGAACCTCTTACATAGTGGTCGAGTGCTCTACCATGAGACTGCCAGCCCCCACCCACCCTACCGCGTCTTAATGTCTCTTTTGAATACTAATATCAATTTTTTAAATATTTTTTTTGCCTATAACCATCTAACACCACGCCTAGATCGTGTAGAATTTTCTCATTGGCTATAACGGTACTTTCCACCGCCCCAAACTTTTCTTCAACTTTCGTTTCACAGTATTTCTCCTCCTCCGTACTGTATAACCTTCTAACAACCACCCACCGACCATCTCATCTACCACATAACGGTACTTTCCTAGTTTCAATGTTCGCCTCTTTTCAAATAAGTAAAAAAAATAAAAAAACAAAAGAGTTCTACACAACGACCTAACGCCAGGTCCCGGCTGGGGCTTGAACTCGAACCTCTTACATAGTGGTCGAGTGCTCTACCATGAGACTGCCAGCCCCCACCCACCCTACCGCGTCTTAATGTCTCTTTTGAATACTAATATCAATTTTTTAAATATTTTTTTTGCCTATAACCATCTAACACCACGACTAGATCGTGTAGAATTTTCTCATTAGCTATAACGGTACTTTCCCCCGCCCCAAACTTTTCTTCAACTTTCGTTTCACAGTATTTCTCCTCCTCCGTACTGTATAACCTTCTAACAACCACCCACCGACCATCTCATCTACCACATAACGGTACTTTCCTAGTTTCAATGTTCGCCTCTTTTCAAATAAGTAAAAAAAATAAAAAAACAAAAGAGTTCTACACAACGACCTAACGCCAGGTCCCGGATGGGGCTTGAACTCGAACCTCTTACATAGTGGTCGAGTGCTCTACCATGAGACTGCCAGCCCCCACCCACCCTACCGCGTCTTAATGTCTCTTTTGAATACTAATTTCAATTTTTGAAATATTTTTTTTGCCTATAACCATCTAACACCACGCCTAGATCGTGTAGAATTTTCTCATTAGCTATAACGGTACTTTCCCCCGCCCCAAACTTTTCTTCAACTTTCGTTTCACAGTATTTCTCCTCCTCCGTACTGTATAACCTTCTAACAACCACCCACCGACCATCTCATCTACCACATAACGGTACTTTCCTAGTTTCAATGTTCGCCTCTTTTCAAATAAGTAAAAAAAATAAAAAAACAAAAGAGTTCTACACAACGACCTAACGCCAGGTCCCGGCTGGGGCTTGAACTCGAACCTCTTACATAGTGGTCGAGTGCTCTACCATGAGACTGCCAGCCCCCACCCACCCTACCGCGTCTTAATGTCTCTTTTGAATACTAATATCAATTTTTTAAATATTTTTTTTGCCTATAACCATCTAACACCACGCCTAGATCGTGTAGAATTTTCTCATTGGCTATAACGGTACTTTCCACCGCCCCAAACTTTTCTTCAACTTTCGTTTCACAGTATTTCTCCTCCTCCGTACTGTATAACCTTCTAACAACCACCCACCGACCATCTCATCTACCACATAACGGTACTTTCCTAGTTTCAATGTTCGCCTCTTTTCAAATAAGTAAAAAAAATAAAAAAACAAAAGAGTTCTACACAACGACCTAACGCCAGGTCCCGGCTGGGGCTTGAACTCGAACCTCTTACATAGTGGTCGAGTGCTCTACCATGAGACTGCCAGCCCCCACCCACCCTACCGCGTCTTAATGTCTCTTTTGAATACTAATTTCAATTTTTGAAATATTTTTTTTGCCTATAACCATCTAACACCACGCCTAGATCGTGTAGAATTTTCTCATTAGCTATAACGGTACTTCCCCCGCCCCAAACTTTTCTTCAACTTTCGTTTCACAGTATTTCTCCTCCTCCGTACTGTATAACCTTCTAACAACCACCCACCGACCATCTCATCTACCACATAACGGTACTTTCCTAGTTTCAATGTTCGCCTCTTTTCAAATAAGTAAAAAAAATAAAAAAACAAAAGAGTTCTACACAACGACCTAACGCCAGGTCCCGGCTGGGGCTTGAACTCGAACCTCTTACATAGTGGTCGAGTGCTCTACCATGAGACTGCCAGCCCCCACCCACCCTACCGCGTCTTAATGTCTCTTTTGAATACTAATTTCAATTTTTGAAATATTTTTTTTGCCTATAACCATCTAACACCACGCCTAGATCGTGTAGAATTTTCTCATTAGCTATAACGGTACTTCCCCCGCCCCAAACTTTTCTTCAACTTTCGTCTCACAGTATTTCTCCTCCTCCGTACTGTATAACCTTCTAACAACCACCCACCGACCATCTCATCTACCACATAACGGTACTTTCCTAGTTTCAATGTTCGCCTCTTTTCAAATAAGTAAAAAAAATAAAAAAACAAAAGAGTTCTACACAACGACCTAACGCCAGGTCCCGGCTGGGGCTTGAACTCGAACCTCTTACATAGTGGTCGAGTGCTCTACCATGAGACTGCCAGCCCCCACCCACCCTACCGCGTCTTAATGTCTCTTTTGAATACTAATTTCAATTTTTGAAATATTTTTTTTGCCTATAACCATCTAACACCACGACTAGATCGTGTAGAATTTTCTCATTAGCTATAACGGTACTTTCCCCCGCCCCAAACTTTTCTTCAACTTTCGTTTCACAGTATTTCTCCTCCTCCGTACTGTATAACCTTCTAACAACCACCCACCGACCATCTCATCTACCACATAACGGTACTTTCCTAGTTTCAATGTTCGCCTCTTTTCAAATAAGTAAAAAAAATAAAAAAACAAAAGAGTTCTACACAACGACCTAACGCCAGGTCCCGGCTGGGGCTTGAACTCGAACCTCTTACATAGTGGTCGAGTGCTCTACCATGAGACTGCCAGCCCCCACCCACCCTACCGCGTCTTAATGTCTCTTTTGAATACTAATTTCAATTTTTGAAATATTTTTTTTGCCTATAACCATCTAACACCACGCCTAGATCGTGTAGAATTTTCTCATTAGCTATAACGGTACTTCCCCCGCCCCAAACTTTTCTTCAACTTTCGTTTCACAGTATTTCTCCTCCTCCGTACTGTATAACCTTCTAACAACCACCCACCGACCATCTCATCTACCACATAACGGTACTTTCCTAGTTTCAATGTTCGCCTCTTTTCAAATAAGTAAAAAAAATAAAAAAACAAAAGAGTTCTACACAACGACCTAACGCCAGGTCCCGGCTGGGGCTTGAACTCGAACCTCTTACATAGTGGTCGAGTGCTCTACCATGAGACTGCCAGCCCCCACCCACCCTACCGCGTCTTAATGTCTCTTTTGAATACTAATATCAATTTTTTAAATATTTTTTTTGCCTATAACCATCTAACACCACGCCTAGATCGTGTAGAATTTTCTCATTGGCTATAACGGTACTTTCCCCCGCCCCAAACTTTTCTTCAACTTTCGTTTCACAGTATTTCTCCTCCTCCGTACTGTATAACCTTCTAACAACCACCCACCGACCATCTCATCTACCACATAACGGTACTTTCCTAGTTTCAATGTTCGCCTCTTTTCAAATAAGTAAAAAAAATAAAAAAACAAAAGAGTTCTACACAACGACCTAACGCCAGGTCCCGGCTGGGGCTTGAACTCGAACCTCTTACATAGTGGTCGAGTGCTCTACCATGAGACTGCCAGCCCCCACCCACCCTACCGCGTCTTAATGTCTCTTTTGAATACTAATTTCAATTTTTGAAATATTTTTTTTGCCTATAACCATCTAACACCACGCCTAGATCGTGTAGAATTTTCTCATTGGCTATAACGGTACTTTCCACCGCCCCAAACTTTTCTTCAACTTTCGTTTCACAGTATTTCTCCTCCTCCGTACTGTATAACCTTCTAACAACCACCCACCGACCATCTCATCTACCACATAACGGTACTTTCCTAGTTTCAATGTTCGCCTCTTTTCAAATAAGTAAAAAAAATAAAAAAACAAAAGAGTTCTACACAACGACCTAACGCCAGGTCCCGGCTGGGGCTTGAACTCGAACCTCTTACATAGTGGTCGAGTGCTCTACCATGAGACTGCCAGCCCCCACCCACCCTACCGCGTCTTAATGTCTCTTTTGAATACTAATTTCAATTTTTGAAATATTTTTTTTGCCTATAACCATCTAACACCACGCCTAGATCGTGTAGAATTTTCTCATTGGCTATAACGGTACTTTCCACCGCCCCAAACTTTTCTTCAACTTTCGTTTCACAGTATTTCTCCTCCTCCGTACTGTATAACCTTCTAACAACCACCCACCGACCATCTCATCTACCACATAACGGTTCTTTCCTAGTTTCAATGTTCGCCTCTTTTCAAATAAGTAAAAAAAATAAAAAAACAAAAGAGTTCTACACAACGACCTAACGCCAGGTCCCGGCTGGGGCTTGAACTCGAACCTCTTACATAGTGGTCGAGTGCTCTACCATGAGACTGCCAGCCCCCACCCACCCTACCGCGTCTTAATGTCTCTTTTGAATACTAATATCAATTTTTTAAATATTTTTTTTGCCTATAACCATCTAACACCACGACTAGATCGTGTAGAATTTTCTCATTAGCTATAACGGTACTTTCCCCCGCCCCAAACTTTTCTTCAACTTTCGTTTCACAGTATTTCTCCTCCTCCGTACTGTATAACCTTCTAACAACCACCCACCGACCATCTCATCTACCACATAACGGTACTTTCCTAGTTTCAATGTTCGCCTCTTTTCAAATAAGTAAAAAAAATAAAAAAACAAAAGAGTTCTACACAACGACCTAACGCCAGGTCCCGGCTGGGGCTTGAACTCGAACCTCTTACATAGTGGTCGAGTGCTCTACCATGAGACTGCCAGCCCCCACCCACCCTACCGCGTCTTAATGTCTCTTTTGAATACTAATTTCAATTTTTGAAATATTTTTTTTGCCTATAACCATCTAACACCACGCCTAGATCGTGTAGAATTTTCTCATTGGCTATAACGGTACTTTCCACCGCCCCAAACTTTTCTTCAACTTTCGTTTCACAGTATTTCTCCTCCTCCGTACTGTATAACCTTCTAACAACCACCCACCGACCATCTCATCTACCACATAACGGTTCTTTCCTAGTTTCAATGTTCGCCTCTTTTCAAATAAGTAAAAAAAATAAAAAAACAAAAGAGTTCTACACAACGACCTAACGCCAGGTCCCGGCTGGGGCTTGAACTCGAACCTCTTACATAGTGGTCGAGTGCTCTACCATGAGACTGCCAGCCCCCACCCACCCTACCGCGTCTTAATGTCTCTTTTGAATACTAATATCAATTTTTTAAATATTTTTTTTTGCCTATAACCATCTAACACCACGACTAGATCGTGTAGAATTTTCTCATTAGCTATAACGGTACTTTCCCCCGCCCCAAACTTTTCTTCAACTTTCGTTTCACAGTATTTCTCCTCCTCCGTACTGTATAACCTTCTAACAACCACCCACCGACCATCTCATCTACCACATAACGGTACTTTCCTAGTTTCAATGTTCGCCTCTTTTCAAATAAGAAAAAAAAATAAAAAAACAAAAGAGTTCTACACAACGACCTAACGCCAGGTCCCGGCTGGGGCTTGAACTCGAACCTCTTACATAGTGGTCGAGTGCTCTACCATGAGACTGCCAGCCCCCACCCACCCTACCGCGTCTTAATGTCTCTTTTGAATACTAATTTCAATTTTTGAAATATTTTTTTTGCCTATAACCATCTAACACCACGCCTAGATCGTGTAGAATTTTCTCATTGGCTATAACGGTACTTTCCTCCTCCGTACTGTATAACCTTCTAACAACCACCCACCGACCATCTCATCTACCACATAACGGTACTTTCCTAGTTTCAATGTTCGCCTCTTTTCAAATAAGTAAAAAAAATAAAAAAACAAAAGAGTTCTACACAACGACCTAACGCCAGGTCCCGGCTGGGGCTTGAACTCGAACCTCTTACATAGTGGTCGAGTGCTCTACCATGAGACTGCCAGCCCCCACCCACCCTACCGCGTCTTAATGTCTCTTTTGAATACTAATATCAATTTTTTAAATATTTTTTTTGCCTATAACCATCTAACACCACGACTAGATCGTGTAGAATTTTCTCATTAGCTATAACGGTACTTTCCCCCGCCCCAAACTTTTCTTCAACTTTCGTTTCACAGTATTTCTCCTCCTCCGTACTGTATAACCTTCTAACAACCACCCACCGACCATCTCATCTACCACATAACGGTACTTTCCTAGTTTCAATGTTCGCCTCTTTTCAAATAAGAAAAAAAAATAAAAAAACAAAAGAGTTCTACACAACGACCTAACGCCAGGTCCCGGCTGGGGCTTGAACTCGAACCTCTTACATAGTGGTCGAGTGCTCTACCATGAGACTGCCAGCCCCCACCCACCCTACCGCGTCTTAATGTCTCTTTTGAATACTAATTTCAATTTTTGAAATATTTTTTTTGCCTATAACCATCTAACACCACGCCTAGATCGTGTAGAATTTTCTCATTGGCTATAACGGTACTTTCCACCGCCCCAAACTTTTCTTCAACTTTCGTTTCACAGTATTTCTCCTCCTCCGTACTGTATAACCTTCTAACAACCACCCACCGACCATCTCATCTACCACATAACGGTACTTTCCTAGTTTCAATGTTCGCCTCTTTTCAAATAAGTAAAAAAAATAAAAAAACAAAAGAGTTCTACACAACGACCTAACGCCAGGTCCCGGCTGGGGCTTGAACTCGAACCTCTTACATAGTGGTCGAGTGCTCTACCATGAGACTGCCAGCCCCCACCCACCCTACCGCGTCTTAATGTCTCTTTTGAATACTAATTTCAATTTTTGAAATATTTTTTTTGCCTATAACCATCTAACACCACGCCTAGATCGTGTAGAATTTTCTCATTGGCTATAACGGTACTTTCCACCGCCCCAAACTTTTCTTCAACTTTCGTTTCACAGTATTTCTCCTCCTCCGTACTGTATAACCTTCTAACAACCACCCACCGACCATCTCATCTACCACATAACGGTACTTTCCTAGTTTCAATGTTCGCCTCTTTTCAAATAAGTAAAAAAAATAAAAAAACAAAAGAGTTCTACACAACGACCTAACGCCAGGTCCCGGCTGGGGCTTGAACTCGAACCTCTTACATAGTGGTCGAGTGCTCTACCATGAGACTGCCAGCCCCCACCCACCCTACCGCGTCTTAATGTCTCTTTTGAATACTAATATCAATTTTTTAAATATTTTTTTTGCCTATAACCATCTAACACCACGCCTAGATCGTGTAGAATTTTCTCATTGGCTATAACGGTACTTTCCACCGCCCCAAACTTTTCTTCAACTTTCGTTTCACAGTATTTCTCCTCCTCCGTACTGTATAACCTTCTAACAACCACCCACCGACCATCTCATCTACCACATAACGGTACTTTCCTAGTTTCAATGTTCGCCTCTTTTCAAATAAGTAAAAAAAATAAAAAAACAAAAGAGTTCTACACAACGACCTAACGCCAGGTCCCGGATGGGGCTTGAACTCGAACCTCTTACATAGTGGTCGAGTGCTCTACCATGAGACTGCCAGCCCCCACCCACCCTACCGCGTCTTAATGTCTCTTTTGAATACTAATATCAATTTTTTAAATATTTTTTTTGCCTATAACCATCTAACACCACGACTAGATCGTGTAGAATTTTCTCATTAGCTATAACGGTACTTTCCCCCGCCCCAAACTTTTCTTCAACTTTCGTTTCACAGTATTTCTCCTCCTCCGTACTGTATAACCTTCTAACAACCACCCACCGACCATCTCATCTACCACATAACGGTACTTTCCTAGTTTCAATGTTCGCCTCTTTTCAAATAAGTAAAAAAAATAAAAAAACAAAAGAGTTCTACACAACGACCTAACGCCAGGTCCCGGCTGGGGCTTGAACTCGAACCTCTTACATAGTGGTCGAGTGCTCTACCATGAGACTGCCAGCCCCCACCCACCCTACCGCGTCTTAATGTCTCTTTTGAATACTAATTTCAATTTTTGAAATATTTTTTTTGCCTATAACCATCTAACACCACGCCTAGATCGTGTAGAATTTTCTCATTGGCTATAACGGTACTTTCCACCGCCCCAAACTTTTCTTCAACTTTCGTTTCACAGTATTTCTCCTCCTCCGTACTGTATAACCTTCTAACAACCACCCACCGACCATCTCATCTACCACATAACGGTACTTTCCTAGTTTCAATGTTCGCCTCTTTTCAAATAAGTAAAAAAAATAAAAAAACAAAAGAGTTCTACACAACGACCTAACGCCAGGTCCCGGCTGGGGCTTGAACTCGAACCTCTTACATAGTGGTCGAGTGCTCTACCATGAGACTGCCAGCCCCCACCCACCCTACCGCGTCTTAATGTCTCTTTTGAATACTAATTTCAATTTTTGAAATATTTTTTTTGCCTATAACCATCTAACACCACGCCTAGATCGTGTAGAATTTTCTCATTGGCTATAACGGTACTTTCCACCGCCCCAAACTTTTCTTCAACTTTCGTTTCACAGTATTTCTCCTCCTCCGTACTGTATAACCTTCTAACAACCACCCACCGACCATCTCATCTACCACATAACGGTACTTTCCTAGTTTCAATGTTCGCCTCTTTTCAAATAAGTAAAAAAAATAAAAAAACAAAAGAGTTCTACACAACGACCTAACGCCAGGTCCCGGATGGGGCTTGAACTCGAACCTCTTACATAGTGGTCGAGTGCTCTACCATGAGACTGCCAGCCCCCACCCACCCTACCGCGTCTTAATGTCTCTTTTGAATACTAATATCAATTTTTTAAATATTTTTTTTGCCTATAACCATCTAACACCACGACTAGATCGTGTAGAATTTTCTCATTAGCTATAACGGTACTTTCCCCCGCCCCAAACTTTTCTTCAACTTTCGTTTCACAGTATTTCTCCTCCTCCGTACTGTATAACCTTCTAACAACCACCCACCGACCATCTCATCTACCACATAACGGTACTTTGCTAGTTTCAATGTTCGCCTCTTTTCAAATAAGTAAAAAAAATAAAAAAACAAAAGAGTTCTACACAACGACCTAACGCCAGGTCCCGGCTGGGGCTTGAACTCGAACCTCTTACATAGTGGTCGAGTGCTCTACCATGAGACTGCCAGCCCCCACCCACCCTACCGCGTCTTAATGTCTCTTTTGAATACTAATTTCAATTTTTGAAATATTTTTTTTGCCTATAACCATCTAACACCACGCCTAGATCGTGTAGAATTTTCTCATTGGCTATAACGGTACTTTCCCCCGCCCCAAACTTTTCTTCAACTTTCGTTTCACAGTATTTCTCCTCCTCCGTACTGTATAACCTTCTAACAACCACCCACCGACCATCTCATCTACCACATAACGGTACTTTCCTAGTTTCAATGTTCGCCTCTTTTCAAATAAGTAAAAAAAATAAAAAAACAAAAGAGTTCTACACAACGACCTAACGCCAGGTCCCGGCTGGGGCTTGAACTCGAACCTCTTACATAGTGGTCGAGTGCTCTACCATGAGACTGCCAGCCCCCACCCACCCTACCGCGTCTTAATGTCTCTTTTGAATACTAATATCAATTTTTTAAATATTTTTTTTTGCCTATAACCATCTAACACCACGACTAGATCGTGTAGAATTTTCTCATTAGCTATAACGGTACTTTCCCCCGCCCCAAACTTTTCTTCAACTTTCGTTTCACAGTATTTCTCCTCCTCCGTACTGTATAACCTTCTAACAACCACCCACCGACCATCTCATCTACCACATAACGGTACTTTCCTAGTTTCAATGTTCGCCTCTTTTCAAATAAGAAAAAAAAATAAAAAAACAAAAGAGTTCTACACAACGACCTAACGCCAGGTCCCGGCTGGGGCTTGAACTCGAACCTCTTACATAGTGGTCGAGTGCTCTACCATGAGACTGCCAGCCCCCACCCACCCTACCGCGTCTTAATGTCTCTTTTGAATACTAATTTCAATTTTTGAAATATTTTTTTTGCCTATAACCATCTAACACCACGCCTAGATCGTGTAGAATTTTCCCATTGGCTATAACGGTACTTTCCACCGCCCCAAACTTTTCTTCAACTTTCGTTTCACAGTATTTCTCCTCCTCCGTACTGTATAACCTTCTAACAACCACCCACCGACCATCTCATCTACCACATAACGGTACTTTCCTAGTTTCAATGTTCGCCTCTTTTCAAATAAGTAAAAAAAATAAAAAACAAAAGAGTTCTACACAACGACCTAACGCCAGGTCCCGGCTGGGGCTTGAACTCGAACCTCTTACATAGTGGTCGAGTGCTCTACCATGAGACTGCCAGCCCCCACCCACCCTACCGCGTCTTAATGTCTCTTTTGAATACTAATTTCAATTTTTGAAATATTTTTTTTGCCTATAACCATCTAACACCACGCCTAGATCGTGTAGAATTTTCTCATTGGCTATAACGGTACTTTCCACCGCCCCAAACTTTTCTTCAACTTTCGTTTCACAGTATTTCTCCTCCTCCGTACTGTATAACCTTCTAACAACCACCCACCGACCATCTCATCTACCACATAACGGTTCTTTCCTAGTTTCAATGTTCGCCTCTTTTCAAATAAGTAAAAAAAATAAAAAAACAAAAGAGTTCTACACAACGACCTAACGCCAGGTCCCGGCTGGGGCTTGAACTCGAACCTCTTACATAGTGGTCGAGTGCTCTACCATGAGACTGCCAGCCCCCACCCACCCTACCGCGTCTTAATGTCTCTTTTGAATACTAATTTCAATTTTTGAAATATTTTTTTTGCCTATAACCATCTAACACCACGCCTAGATCGTGTAGAATTTTCTCATTGGCTATAACGGTACTTTCCACCGCCCCAAACTTTTCTTCAACTTTCGTTTCACAGTATTTCTCCTCCTCCGTACTGTATAACCTTCTAACAACCACCCACCGACCATCTCATCTACCACATAACGGTTCTTTCCTAGTTTCAATGTTCGCCTCTTTTCAAATAAGTAAAAAAAATAAAAAAACAAAAGAGTTCTACACAACGACCTAACGCCAGGTCCCGGCTGGGGCTTGAACTCGAACCTCTTACATAGTGGTCGAGTGCTCTACCATGAGACTGCCAGCCCCCACCCACCCTACCGCGTCTTAATGTTTCTTTTGAATACTAATATCAATTTTTTAAATATTTTTTTTGCCTATAACCATCTAACACCACGACTAGATCGTGTAGAATTTTCTCATTAGCTATAACGGTACTTTCCCCCGCCCCAAACTTTTCTTCAACTTTCGTTTCACAGTATTTCTCCTCCTCCGTACTGTATAACCTTCTAACAACCACCCACCGACCATCTCATCTACCACATAACGGTACTTTCCTAGTTTCAATGTTCGCCTCTTTTCAAATAAGTAAAAAAAATAAAAAAACAAAAGAGTTCTACACAACGACCTAACGCCAGGTCCCGGCTGGGGCTTGAACTCGAACCTCTTACATAGTGGTCGAGTGCTCTACCATGAGACTGCCAGCCCCCACCCACCCTACCGCGTCTTAATGTCTCTTTTGAATACTAATTTCAATTTTTGAAATATTTTTTTTGCCTATAACCATCTAACACCACGCCTAGATCGTGTAGAATTTTCTCATTGGCTATAACGGTACTTTCCACCGCCCCAAACTTTTCTTCAACTTTCGTTTCACAGTATTTCTCCTCCTCCGTACTGTATAACCTTCTAACAACCACCCACCGACCATCTCATCTACCACATAACGGTACTTTCCT
>CATIXX010000007.1:0-154938 GCA_949716465.1 Chalcosyrphus nemorum | reverse complement strand
TTCGAGCATCCTGGCGCGCTATAAGAAAAATTACGTTCCACGCATTGAATTTTTTTTAAAGAAATTTTAAGTTTTTGAAGGCTGCTCAAAAATATCATTTTCTCAAAATGTATCCGTCGCATCGCAAAACGGATTGCAGATTTGGAATCTTGATGAAATTTTCATTCCGATAACATTACCATTTGTCGATTGGAACATCTTGGCGCGCTATAAGAAAAATTACGATTCACGCATTGAATTTTTTTTTAAGAAATTTTAAGTTTTTTAAGGCTGCTCAAAAATATCATTTTCTTAAAAAGTATCCATCGCATCGCAAAACGGATTGCAGATTTAGAATCCTCATGAAATTTTCTTTCCGATAACATTCCCTTTTGGTGATTGGAGCATCCTGGCGCGATATAAGAAAAATTACGATTCACGCATTGAATTTTTTTTTAAGGAATTTTAAGTTTTTGAAGGCTGCTCAAAAATATCATTTTCTCAAAACTTATCCGTCGCATCGCAAAACGGATTGCAGATTTGGAATCTTGATGAAATTTTCATTCCGATAACATTACCTTTTGGTGATTGGAACATCTTGGCGCGCTATAAGAAAAATTAGGTTCCACGCATTAAATTCTTTTTAAAGAAATTTTAAGTTTTTGAAGGCCACTCAAAAATATCATTTTCTTAAAAAGTATCCATCGCATCGCAAAACGAATTGCAGATTTAGAATCCTCATGAAATTTTCTTTCCGATAACATTACCTTTTGGTGATTGGAGCATCCTGGCGCGATATAAGAAAAATTACGATTCACGCATTGAATTTTTTTTTAAGAAATTTTAAGTTTTTGAAGGCTGCTCAAAAATATCATTTTCTCAAAATCTATCCATCGCATCGCAAAACAGATTGCAGATTTGGAATCTTGATGAAATTTTCATTCCGATAACATTACCTTTTGGTGATTGGAACATCTTGGCGCGCTATAAGAAAAATTAGGTTCCACGCATTAAATTCTTTTTAAAGAAATTTTAAGTTTTTGAAGGCCACTCAAAAATATCATTTTCTCAAAATTTATCCGTCGCATCGCAAAACAGATTGCAGATTTAGAATCCTCATGAAATTTTCTTTCTGATAACATTACCATTTGTCGATTGGAACATCTTGGCGCGCTATAAGAAAAATTACGTTCCACGCATTGAATTTTTTTTAAAGAAATTTTAAGTTTTTGAAGGCTGCTCAAAAATATAATTTTCTTAAAAAGTATCCATCGCATCGCAAAACGAATTGCAGATTTAGAATCCTCATGAAATTTTCTTTCCGATAACATTACCTTTTGGTGATTGGAGCATCCTGGCGCGATATAAGAAAAATTAGGATTCACGCATTGAAATTTTTTTTAAGAAATTTTAAGTTTTTGAAGGCTGCTCAAAAATATCATTTTCTCAAAATCTATCCATCGCATCGCAAAACAGATTGCAGATTTTGAATCTTGATGAAATTTTCATTCCGATAACATTACCATTTGTCGATTGGAACATCTTGGCGCGCTATAAGAAAAATTACGTTCCACGCATTGAATTTTTTTTAAAGAAATTTTAAGTTTTTTAAGGCTGCTCAAAAATATCATTTTCTTAAAAAGTATCCATCGCATCGCAAAACGAATTGCAGATTTAGAATCCTCATGAAATTTTCTTTCCGATAACATTACCTTTTGGTGATTGGAGCATCCTGGCGCGATATAAGAAAAATTACGATTCACGCATTGAATTTTTTTTTAAGGAATTTTAAGTTTTTGAAGGCTGCTCAAAAATATCATTTTCTCAAAACTTATCCGTCGCATCGCAAAACGGACTGCAGATTTGGAATCTTGATGAAATTTTCATTCCGATAACATTACCTTTTGGTGATTGGAACATCTTGGCGCGCTATAAGAAAAATTAGGTTCCACGCATTAAATTCTTTTTAAAGAAATTTTAAGTTTTTGAAGGCCACTCAAAAATATCATTTTCTCAAAATTTATCCGTCGCATCGCAAAACGGATTGCAGATTTGGAATCTTGATGAAATTTTTATACCGATAACATTACCATTTGTCGACTGGAACATCTTGGCGCGCTATAAGAAAAATTACGTTCCACGCATTAAATTCTTTTTAAAGATATTTTAAGTTTTTGAAGGCCACTCAAAAATATCATTTTCTCAAAATTTATCCGTCGCATCGCAAAACGGATTGCAGATTTGGAATCTTGATGAAATTTTCATTCCGATAACATTACCATTTGTCGATTGGAACATCTTGGCGCTCTATAACAAAAATTACGTTCCACGCATTGAATTTTTTTTAAAGAAATTTTAAGTTTTTGAAGGCTGCTCAAAAATATCATTTTCTCAAAAAGTATCCGTCGCATCGCAAAACGGATTGCAGATTTAGAATCCTCATGAAATTTTCTTTCTGATAACATTACCTTTTGGTGATTGGAGCATCCTGGCGCGCTATAAGAAAAATTACGTTCCACGCATTGAATTTTTTTTAAAGAAATTTTAAGTCTTTGAAGGCTGCTCAAAAATATCATTTTCTCAAAATGTATCCGTCGCATCGCAAAACGGATTGCAGATTTGGAATCTTGATGAAATTTTCATTCCGATAACATTACCATTTGTCGATTGGAACATCTTGGCGCGCTATAAGAAAAATTACGTTCCACGCATTGAATTTTTTTTAAAGAAATTTTAAGTTTTTTAAGGCTGCTCAAAAATATCATTTTCTTAAAAAGTATCCATCGCATCGCAAAACGAATTGCAGATTTAGAATCCTCATGAAATTTTCTTTCCGATAACATTACCTTTTGTCGATTGGAGCATCCTGGCGCGATATAAGAAAAATTACGATTCACGCATTGAATTTTTTTTTAAGAAATTTTAAGTTTTGAAGGCTGCTCAAAAATATCATTTTCTCAAAAAGTATCCGTCGCATCGCAAAACGGATTGCAGATTTAGAATCCTCATGAAATTTTCTTTCTGATAACATTACCTTTTGGTGATTGGAGCATCCTGGCGCGATATAAGAAAAATTACGATTCACGCATTGAATTTTTTTTTAAGAAATTTTAAGTTTTTGAAGGCTGCTCAAAAATATCATTTTCTCAAAACTTATCCGTCGCATCGCAAAACGGATTGCAGATTTGGAATCTTGATGAAATTTTCATTCCGACAACATTACCATTTGTCGATTGGAACATCTTGGCGCGCTATAAGAAAAATTACGTTCCACGCATTAAATTCTTTTTAAAGATATTTTAAGTTTTTGAAGGCCACTCAAAAATATCATTTTCTCAAAATTTATCCGTCGCATCGCAAAACGGATTGCAGATTTGGAATCTTGATGAAATTTTTTATACCGATAACATTACCATTTGTCGATTGCAACATCTTGGCGCGCTATAAGAAAAATTAGGTTCCACGCATTGAATTTTTTTTTTAAGAGATTTTAAGTTTTTTAAGGCTGCTCAAAAAATATCATTTTCTTAAAAAGTATCCATCGCATCGCAAAACGAATTGCAGATTTAGAATCCTCATGAAATTTTCTTTCCGATAACATTACCTTTTGTCGATTGGAGCATCCTGGCGCGATATAAGAAAAATTACGATTCACGCATTGAATTTTTTTTTAAGAAATTTTAAGTTTTTGAAGGCTGCTCAAAAATATCATTTTCTCAAAAAGTATCCATCGCATCGCAAAACGGATTGCAGATTTAGAATCCTCATGAAATTTCCTTTCTGATAACATTACCTTTTGGTGATTGGAGCATCCTGGCGCGCTATAAGAAAAATTACGTTCCACGCATTGAATTTTTTTTAAAGAAATTTTAAGTTTTTGAAGGCTGCTCAAAAATATCATTTCTCAAAATGTATCCGTCGCATCGCAAAACGGATTGCAGATTTGGAATCCTGATGAAATTTTTATACCGATAACATTACCATTTGTCGATTGGAACATCTTGGCGCGCTATAAAGAAAAATTACGTTCCACGCATTGAATTTTTTTTAAGAAATTTTAAGTTTTTGAAGGCTCCTCAAAAATATCATTTTCTCAAAAAGTATCCGTCGCATCGCAAAACGGATTGCAGATTTGGAATCTTGATGAAATTTTCATTCCGATAACATTACCTTTTGTCGATTGGAACATCTAGGCGCTCTATAACAAAAATTACGTTCCACGCATTGAATATTTTTTAAAGGAAATTTTAAGTTTTTTAAGGCTGCTCAAAAATATCATTTTCTTAAGAAGTATCCATCGCATCGCAAAACGAATTGCAGATTTAGAATCCTCATGAAATTTTCTTTCCGATAACATTCCCTTTTGTTGCTTGGAGCATCCTGGCGCGATATAAGAAAAATTACGATTCACGCATTGAATTTTTTTAAAGAAATTTTAAGTTTTTGAAGGCTGCTCAAAAATTATCATTTTCTCAAAATCTATCCATCGCATCGCAAAACAGATTGCAGATTTGGAATCTTGATGAAATTTTCATTCCGATAACATTACCATTTGTCGATTGGAACATCTTGGCGCGCTATAAGAAAAATTAGGTTCCACGCATTGAATTTTTTTTTAAAGAGATTTTAAGTTTTTGAAGGCTGCTCAAAAATATCACTTTCTCAAAATCTATCCATCGCATCGCAAAACAGATTGCAGATTTGGAATCCTCATGAAATTTTCTTTCGGATAACATTACCATTTGTCGATTGGAACATCTTGGCGGGCTATAAGAAAAATTACGATCCACGCATTGAATATTTTTTAAAGAAATTTTAAGTTTTTGAAGGCTGCTCAAAAATATCATTTTCTCAAAATGTATCCGTCGCATCGCAAAACGGATTGCAGATCTGGAATCTTGATGAAATTTTCATTCCGATAACAATACCTTTTGTCGATTGGAACATCTTGGCGCGCTATAAGAAAAATTACGTTCCACGCATTGAATTTTTTTTAAAGAAATTTTAAGTTTTTGAAGGCTGCTCAAAAATATCATTTTCTCAAAAAGTATCCGTCGCATCGCAAAACGAATTGCAGATTTAGAATCCTCATGAAATTTTCTTTCCGATAACATTCCCTTTTGATGATTGGAGCATCCTGGCGCGATATAAGAAAAATTACGATTCACGCATTGAATTTTTTTTTAAGAAATTTTAAGTTTTTGAAGGCTGCTCAAAAATATCATTTTCTCAAAATTTATCCACGCATTAATTATTTTTTAAAGAAATTTTAAGTTTTTGAAGGCTGCTCAAAAATATCATTTCCTCAAAAAGTATCCTTCGCATCGCAAAACGGATTGCAGATTTAGAATCTTGATGAAATTTTCATTCCGATAACATTACCATTTGTCGATTGGAACATCTTGGCGGGCTATAAGAAAAATTACGTTCCACGCATTGAATATTTTTTAAAGAAATTTTAAGTTTTTGAAGGCTGCTCAAAAATATCATTTTCTCAAAATGTATCCGTCGCATCGCAAAACGGATTGCAGATCTGGAATCCTGATGAAATTTTCATTCCGATAACAATACCTTTTGTCGATTGGAACATCTTGGCGCGCTATAAGAAAAATTACGTTCCACGCATTGAATTTTTTTTAAAGAAATTTTAAGTTTTTGAAGGCTGCTCAAAAATATCATTTTCTCAAAAAGTATCCGTCGCATCGCAAAACGGATTGCAGATTTGGAATCTTGATGAAATTTTCATTCCGATAACGTTACCATTTGTCGATTGGAACATCTTGGCGCGCTATAAGAAAAATTACGTTCCACGCATTGAATTTTTTTAAAGAAATTTTAAGTTTTTTAAGGCTGCTCAAAAATATCATTTTCTTAAAAAGTATCCATCGCATCGCAAAACGAATTGCAGATTTAGAATCCTCATGAAATTTTCTTTCCGATAACATTACCTTTTGGTGATTGGAGCATCCTGGCGCGATATAAGAAAAATTACGATTCACGCATTGAATTTTTTTTTAAGAAATTTTAAGTTTTTGAAGGCTACTCAAAAATATCATTTTCTCAAAATCTATCCATCGCATCGCAAAACAGATTGCAGATTTGGAATCTTGATGAAATTTTCATTTCGACAACATTACCATTTGTCGATTGCAACATCTTGGCGCGCTATAAGAAAAATTAGGTTCCACGCATTGAATTTTTTTTTTAAGAGATTTTAAGTTTTTTAAGGCTGCTCAAAAATATCATTTTCTTAAAAAGTATCCATCGCATCGCAAAACGAATTGCAGATTTAGAATCCTCATGAAATTTTCTTTCCGGTAACATTACCTTTTGGTGATTGGAGCATCCTGGCGCGATATAAGAAAAATTACGATTCACGCATTGAATTTTTTTTAAATAAATTTTAAGTTTTTGAAGGCTACTCAAAAATATCATTTTCTCAAAATCTATCCATCGCATCGCAAAACAGATTGCAGATTTGGAATCTTGATGAAATTTTCATTCCGATAACATTACCATTTGTCGATTGGAACATCTTGGCGCTCTATAACAAAAATTACGTTCCACGCATTGAATATTTTTTAAAGAAATTTTAAGTTTTTGAAGGCTGCTCAAAAATATCATTTTCTCAAAATGTATCCGTCGCATCGCAAAACCGATTGCAGATTTGGAATCTTGATGAAATTTTTATACCGACAACATTACCATTTGTCGATTGCAACATCTTGGCGCGCTATAAGAAAAATTAGGTTCCACGCATTGAATTTTTTTTTAAAGAGATTTTAAGTTTTTGAAGGCTGCTCAAAAATATCATTTTCTCAAAATTTATCCGTCGCATCGCAAAACGGATTGCAGATTTGGAATCTTGATGAAATTTTCATTCCGACAACATTACCATTTGTCGATTGGAACATCTTGGCGCGCTATAAGAAAAATTACGTTCCACGCATTGAATTTTTTTTTTTGAATTTTAAGTTTTTGAAGGCTGCTCAAAAATATCATTTTCTCAAAAAGTATCCGTCGCATCGCAAAACGGATTGCAGATTTGGAATCTTGATGAAATTTTCATTCCGATAACATTACCATTTGTCGATTGGAACATCTTGGCGGGCTATAAGAAAAATTACGTTCCACGCATTGAATATTTTTTAAAGAAATTTTAAGTTTTTGAAGGCTGCTCAAAAATATCATTTTCTCAAAATGTATCCGTCGCATCGCAAAACGGATTGCAGATCTGGAATCCTGATGAAATTTTCATTCCGATAACAATACCTTTTGTCGATTGGAACATCTTGGCGCGCTATAAGAAAAATTACGTTCCACGCATTGAATTTTTTTTAAAGAAATTTTAAGTTTTTGAAGGCTGCTCAAAAATATCATTTTCTCAAAAAGTATCCGTAGCATCGCAAAACGGATTGCAGATTTGGAATCTTGATGAAATTTTCATTCCGATAACGTTACCATTTGTCGATTGGAACATCTTGGCGCGCTATAAGAAAAATTACGTTCCACGCATTGAATTTTTTTTAAAGAAATTTTAAGTTTTTTAAGGCTGCTCAAAAATATCATTTTCTTAAAAAGTATCCATCGCATCGCAAAACGAATTGCAGATTTAGAATCCTCATGAAATTTTCTTTCCGATAACATTACCTTTTGGTGATTGGAGCATCCTGGCGCGATATAAGAAAAATTACGATTCACGCATTGAATTTTTTTTTAAGAAATTTTAAGTTTTTGAAGGCTACTCAAAAATATCATTTTCTCAAAATCTATCCATCGCATCGCAAAACAGATTGCAGATTTGGAATCTTGATGAAATTTTCATTCCGATAACATTACCATTTGTCGATTGGAACATCTTGGCGCGCTATAAGAAAAATTACGTTCCACGCATTGAATTTTTTTTAAAGAAATTTTAAGTTTTTTAAGGCTGCTCAAAAATATCATTTTCTTAAAAAGTATCCATCGCATCGCAAAACGAATTGCAGATTTAGAATCCTCATGAAATTTTCTTTCCGGTAACATTACCTTTTGGTGATTGGAGCATCCTGGCGCGATATAAGAAAAATTACGATTCACGCATTGAAATTTTTTTAAATAAATTTTAAGTTTTTGAAGGCTACTCAAAAATATCATTTTCTCAAAATCTGTCCATCGCATCGCAAAACAGATTGCAGATTTGGAATCTTGATGAAATTTTCATTCCGATAACATTACCATTTGTCGATTGGAACATCTTGGCGCTCTATAACAAAAATTACGTTCCACGCATTGAATATTTTTTAAAGAAATTTTAAGTTTTTGAAGGCTGCTCAAAAATATCATTTTCTCAAAATGTATCCGTCGCATCGCAAAACCGATTGCAGGTTTGGAATCTTGATGAAATTTTTATACCGACAACATTACCATTTGTCGATTGCAACATCTTGGCGCGCTATAAGAAAAATTAGGTTCCACGCATTGAATTTTTTTTTAAAGAGATTTTAAGTTTTTGAAGGCTGCTCAAAAATATCATTTTCTCAAAATTTATCCGTCGCATCGCAAAACGGATTGCAGATTTGGAATCTTGATGAAATTTTCATTCCGACAACATTACCATTTGTCGATTGGAACATCTTGGCGCGCTATAAGAAAAATTACGTTCCACGCATTGAATTTTTTTTTTTTTGAATTTTAAGTTTTTGAAGGCTGCTCAAAAATATCATTTTCTCAAAATGTATCCGTCGCATCGCAAAACGGATTGCAGATCTGAAATCTTGATGAAATTTTCATTCCGATAACATTACCATTTGTCGATTGGAACATCTTGGCGCGCTATAAGAAAAATTACGTTCCACGCATTGAATTTTTTTTAAAGAAATTTTAAGTTTTTTAAGGCTGCTCAAAAATATCATTTTCTTAAAAAGTATCCATCGCATCGCAAAACGAATTGCAGATTTAGAATCCTCATGAAATTTTCTTTCCGATAACATTACCTTTTGGTGATTGGAGCATCCTGGCGCGATATAAGAAAAATTACGATTCACGCATTGAATTTTTTTTTAAGAAATTTTAAGTTTTTGAAGGCTGCTCAAAAATATCATTTTCTTAAAAAGTATCCATCGCATCGCAAAACGAATTGCAGATTTAGAATCCTCATGAAATTTTCTTTCCGATAACATTACCTTTTGGTGATTGGAGCATCCTGGCGCGATATAAGAAAAATTACGATTCACGCATTGAATTTTTTTTTAAGAAATTTTAAGTTTTTGAAGGCTGCTCAAAAATATCATTTTCTCAAAATCTATCCATCGCATCGCAAAACAGATTGCAGATTTGGAATCTTGATGAAATTTTCATTCCGATAACATTACCATTTGTCGATTGGAACATCTTGGCGCGCTATAAGAAAAATTAGGTTCCACGCATTGAATTTTTTTTTAAAGAGATTTTAAGTTTTTGAAGGCTGCTCAAAAATATCATTTTCTCAAAATCTATCCATCGCATCGCAAAACAGATTGCAGATTTGGAATCCTGATGAAATTTTCATTCCGATAACATTACTAGTTGTCCATTGCAACATCTTGGCGCGCTATAAGAAAAATTAGGTTCCACGCATTGAATTTTTTTTTTAAGAGATTTTAAGTTTTTGAAGGCTGCTCAAAAATATCATTTTCTCAAAAAGTTCCGTCGCATCGCAAAACGGATTGCAGATTTAGAATCCTCATGAAATTTTCTTTCCGATAACATTACCTTTTGGTGATTGGAGCATCCTGGCGCGATATAAGAAAAATTACGATTCACGCATTGAATTTTTTTTTAAGAAATTTTAAGTTTTTGAAGGCTGCTCAAAAATATCATTTTCTCAAAATTTATCCGTCGCATCGCAAAACGGATTGCAGATTTGGAATCTTGATGAAATTTTCTTTCCGACAACATTACCATTTGTCGATTGGAACATCTTGGCGCGCTATAAGAAAAATTACGTTCCACGCATTGAATTTTTTTTAAAGAAATTTTAAGTTTTTGAAGGCTGCTCAAAAATATCATTTTCTCAAAATTTATCCGTCGCATCGCAAAACGGATTGCAGATTTAGAATCCTCATGAAATTTCCTTTCTGATAACATTACCTTTTGGTGATTGGAGCATCCTGGCGCGCTATAAGAAAAATTACGTTCCACGCATTGAATTTTTTTTAAAGAAATTTTAAGTTTTTGAAGGCTGCTCAAAAATATCATTTCTCAAAATGTATCCGTCGCATCGCAAAACGGATTGCAGATTTGGAATCTTGATGAAATTTTTATACCGATAACATTACCATTTGTCGATTGGAACATCTTGGCGCTCTATAACAAAAATTACGTTCCACGCATTGAATATTTTTTAAAGAAATTTTAAGTTTTTTAAGGCTGCTCAAAAATATCATTTTCTTAAGAAGTATCCATCGCATCGCAAAACGAATTGCAGATTTAGAATCCTCATGAAATTTTCTTTCCGATAACATTCCCTTTTGTTGCTTGGAGCATCCTGGCGCGATATAAGAAAAATTACGATTCACGCATTGAATTTTTTTTAAAGAAATTTTAAGTTTTTGAAGGCTGCTCAAAAATATCATTTTCTCAAAATCTATCCATCGCATCGCAAAACAGATTGCAGATTTGGAATCTTGATGAAATTTTCATTCCGACAACATTACCATTCGTCGATTGGAACATCTTGGCGCGCTATCAGAAAAATTAGGTTCCACGCATTGAATTTTTTTTTAAAGAGATTTTAAGTTTTTGAAGGCTGCTCAAAAATATCATTTTCTCAAAATGTATCCGTCGCATCGCAAAACGGGTTGCAGATTTAGAATCCTCATGAAATTTTCTTTCCGATAACATTCCCTTTTGTTGCTTGGAGCATCCTGGCGCGATATAAGAAAAATTACGATTCACGCATTGAATTTTTTTTAAAGAAATTTTAAGTTTTTGAAGGCTGCTCAAAAATATCATTTTCTCAAAATCTATCCATCGCATCGCAAAACAGATTGCAGATTTGGAATCTTGATGAAATTTTCATTCCGACAACATTACCATTTGTCGATTGGAACATCTTGGCGGGCTATAAGAAAAATTACGTTCCACGCATTGAATATTTTTTAAAGAAATTTTAAGTTTTTGAAGGCTGCTCAAAAATATCATTTTCTCAAAATGTATCCGTCGCATCGCAAAACGGATTGCAGATCTGAAATCTTGATGAAATTTTCATTCCGATAACAATACCTTTTGTCGATTGGAACATCTTGGCGCGCTATAAGAAAAATTACGTTCCACGCATTGAATTTTTTTTAAAGAAATTTTAAGTTTTTGAAGGCTGCTCAAAAATATCATTTTCTCAAAAAGTATCCGTCGCATCGCAAAACGAATTGCAGATTTAGAATCCTCATGAAATTTTCTTTCCGATAACATTCCCTTTTGGTGATTGGAGCATCCTGGCGCGATATAAGAAAAATTACGATTCACGCATTGAATTTTTTTTTAAGAAATTTTAAGTTTTTGAAGGCTGCTCAAAAATATCATTTTCTCAAAATCTATCCATCGCATCGCAAAACAGATTGCAGATTTGGAATCTTGATGAAATTTTCATTCCGATAACATTACCATTTGTCGATTGGAACATCTTGGCGCGCTATAAGAAAAATTAGGTTCCACGCATTGAATTTTTTTTTAAAGAGATTTTAAGTTTTTGAAGGCTGCTCAAAAATATCATTTTCTCAAAATCTATCCATCGCATCGCAAAACAGATTGCAGATTTGGAATCTTGATGAAATTTTCATTCCGATAACATTACTAGTTGTCCATTGCAACATCTTGGCGCGCTATAAGAAAAATTAGGTTCCACGCATTGAATTTTTTTTTTAAGAGATTTTAAGTTTTTGAAGGCTGCTCAAAAATATCATTTTCTCAAAAAGTTCCGTCGCATCGCAAAACGGATTGCAGATTTAGAATCCTCATGAAATTTTCTTTCCGATAACATTACCTTTTGGTGATTGGAGCATCCTGGCGCGATATAAGAAAAATTACGATTCACGCATTGAATTTTTTTTTAAGAAATTTTAAGTTTTTGAAGGCTGCTCAAAAATATCATTTTCTCAAAATTTATCCGTCGCATCGCAAAACGGATTGCAGATTTGGAATCTTGATGAAATTTTCATTCCGACAACATTACCATTTGTCGATTGGAACATCTTGGCGCGCTATAAGAAAAATTACGTTCCACGCATTAAATTATTTTTAAAGATATTTTAAGTTTTTGAAGGCCACTCAAAAATATCATTTTCTCAAAATTTATCCGTCGCATCGCAAAACGGATTGCAGATTTGGAATCTTGATGAAATTTTTATACCGATAACATTACCATTTGTCGATTGGAACGTCTTGGCGCGCTATAAGAAAAATTACGTTCCACGCATTGAATTTTTTTTAAAGAAATTTTAAGTTTTTGAAGGCTGCTCAAAAATATCATTTTCTCAAAAAGTATCCGTCGCATCGCAAAACGGATTGCAGATTTAGAATCCTCATGAAATTTCCTTTCTGATAGCATTACCTTTTGGTGATTGGAGCATCCTGGCGCGCTATAAGAAAAATTACGTTCCACGCATTGAATTTTTTTTAAAGAAATTTTAAGTTTTTGAAGGCTGCTCAAAAATATCATTTCTCAAAATGTATCCGTCGCATCGCAAAACGGATTGCAGATTTGGAATCTTGATGAAATTTTTATACCGATAACATTACCATTTGTCGATTGGAACATCTTGGCGCTCTATAACAAAAATTACGTTCCACGCATTGAATATTTTTTAAAGAAATTTTAAGTTTTTTAAGGCTGCTCAAAAATATCATTTTCTTAAGAAGTATCCATCGCATCGCAAAACGAATTGCAGATTTAGAATCCTCATGAAATTTTCTTTCCGATAACATTCCCTTTTGTTGCTTGGAGCATCCTGGCGCGATATAAGAAAAATTACGATTCACGCATTGAATTTTTTTTAAAGAAATTTTAAGTTTTTGAAGGCTGCTCAAAAATATCATTTTCTCAAAATCTATCCATCGCATCGCAAAACAGATTGCAGATTTGGAATCTTGATGAAATTTTCATTCCGACAACATTACCATTTGTCGATTGGAACATCTTGGCGCGCTATCAGAAAAATTAGGTTCCACGCATTGAATTTTTTTTTAAAGAGATTTTAAGTTTTTGAAGGCTGCTCAAAAATATCATTTTCTCAAAAAGTATCCGTCGCATCGCAAAACGGGTTGCAGATTTAGAATCCTCATGAGATTTTCTTTCGGATAACATTACCATTTGTCGATTGGAACATCTTGGCGGGCTATAAGAAAAATTAGGTTCCACGCATTGAATTTTTTTTTAAAGAGATTTTAAGTTTTTGAAGGCTGCTCAAAAATATCATTTTCTCAAAATCTATCCATCGCATCGCAAAACAGATTGCAGATTTGGAATCTTGATGAAATTTTCATTCCGATAACATTACTAGTTGTCCATTGCAACATCTTGGCGCGCTATAAGAAAAATTAGGTTCCACGCATTGAATTTTTTTTTTAAGAGATTTTAAGTTTTTGAAGGCTGCTCAAAAATATCATTTTCTCAAAAAGTTCCGTCGCATCGCAAAACGGATTGCAGATTTAGAATCCTCATGAAATTTTCTTTCCGATAACATTACCTTTTGGTGATTGGAGCATCCTGGCGCGATATAAGAAAAATTACGATTCACGCATTGAATTTTTTTTTAAGAAATTTTAAGTTTTTGAAGGCTGCTCAAAAATATCATTTTCTCAAAATTTATCCGTCGCATCGCAAAACGGATTGCAGATTTGGAATCTTGATGAAATTTTCATTCCGACAACATTACCATTTGTCGATTGGAACATCTTGGCGCGCTATAAGAAAAATTACGTTCCACGCATTAAATTATTTTTAAAGATATTTTAAGTTTTTGAAGGCCACTCAAAAATATCATTTTCTCAAAATTTATCCGTCGCATCGCAAAACGGATTGCAGATTTGGAATCTTGATGAAATTTTTATACCGATAACATTACCATTTGTCGATTGGAACGTCTTGGCGCGCTATAAGAAAAATTACGTTCCACGCATTGAATTTTTTTTAAAGAAATTTTAAGTTTTTGAAGGCTGCTCAAAAATATCATTTTCTCAAAAAGTATCCGTCGCATCGCAAAACGGATTGCAGATTTAGAATCCTCATGAAATTTCCTTTCTGATAGCATTACCTTTTGGTGATTGGAGCATCCTGGCGCGCTATAAGAAAAATTACGTTCCACGCATTGAATTTTTTTTAAAGAAATTTTAAGTTTTTGAAGGCTGCTCAAAAATATCATTTCTCAAAATGTATCCGTCGCATCGCAAAACGGATTGCAGATTTGGAATCTTGATGAAATTTTTATACCGATAACATTACCATTTGTCGATTGGAACATCTTGGCGCTCTATAACAAAAATTACGTTCCACGCATTGAATATTTTTTAAAGAAATTTTAAGTTTTTTAAGGCTGCTCAAAAATATCATTTTCTTAAGAAGTATCCATCGCATCGCAAAACGAATTGCAGATTTAGAATCCTCATGAAATTTTCTTTCCGATAACATTCCCTTTTGTTGCTTGGAGCATCCTGGCGCGATATAAGAAAAATTACGATTCACGCATTGAATTTTTTTTAAAGAAATTTTAAGTTTTTGAAGGCTGCTCAAAAATATCATTTTCTCAAAATCTATCCATCGCATCGCAAAACAGATTGCAGATTTGGAATCTTGATGAAATTTTCATTCCGACAACATTACCATTTGTCGATTGGAACATCTTGGCGCGCTATCAGAAAAATTAGGTTCCACGCATTGAATTTTTTTTTAAAGAGATTTTAAGTTTTTGAAGGCTGCTCAAAAATATCATTTTCTCAAAAAGTATCCGTCGCATCGCAAAACGGGTTGCAGATTTAGAATCCTCATGAGATTTTCTTTCGGATAACATTACCATTTGTCGATTGGAACATCTTGGCGGGCTATAAGAAAAATTACGTTCCACGCATTGAATATTTTTTAAAGAAATTTTAAGTTTTTGAAGGCTGCTCAAAAATATCATTTTCTCAAAATGTATCCGTCGCATCGCAAAACGGATTGCAGATCTGAAATCTTGATGAAATTTTCATTCCGATAACAATACCTTTTGTCGATTGGAACATCTTGGCGCGCTATAAGAAAAATTACGTTCCACGCATTGAATTTTTTTTAAAGAAATTTTAAGTTTTTGAAGGCTGCTCAAAAATATCATTTTCTCAAAAAGTTCCGTCGCATCGCAAAACGGATTGCAGATTTAGAATCCTCATGAAATTTTCTTTCCGATAACATTACCTTTTGGTGATTGGAACATCTTGGCGCGCTATAAGAAAAATTACGTTCCACGCATTAAATTTTTTTAAAGAAATTTTAAGTTTTTGAAGGCTGCTCAAAAATATCATTTCCTCAAAAAGTATCCGTCGCATCGCAAAACGGATTGCAGATTTAGAATCTTGATGAAATTTTCATTCCGATAACATTACCATTTGTCGATTGGAACATCTTGGCGGGCTATAAGAAAAATTACGTTCCACGCATTGAATATTTTTTAAAGAAATTTTAAGTTTTTGAAGGCTGCTCAAAAATATCATTTTCTCAAAATGTATCCGTCGCATCGCAAAACGGATTGCAGATCTGGAATCCTGATGAAATTTTCATTCCGAGAACAATACCTTTTGTCGATTGGAACATCTTGGCGCGCTATAAGAAAAATTACGTTCCACGCATTGAATTTTTTTTAAAGAAATTTTAAGTTTTTGAAGGCTGCTCAAAAATATCATTTTCTCAAAAAGTATCCGTCGCATCGCAAAACGGATTGCAGATTTGGAATCTTGATGAAATTTTCATTCCGATAACATTACCATTTGTCGATTGGAACATCTTGGCGCTCTATAACAAAAATTACGTTCCACGCATTGAATATTTTTTAAAGAAATTTTAAGTTTTTGAAGGCTGCTCAAAAATATCATTTTCTCAAAATGTATCCGTCGCATCGCAAAACGGATTGCAGATTTGGAATCTTGATCAAGTTTTCATTTCGACAACATTACCATTTGTCGATTGGAACATCTTGGCGCGCTATAAGAAAAATTACGTTCCACGCATTGAATATTTTTTAAAGAAATTTTAAGTTTTTGAAGGCTGCTCAAAAATATCATTTCTCAAAATGTATCCGCCGCATCGCAAAACGGATTGCAGATTTGGAATCTTGATGAAATTTTCATTCCGACAACTTTACCATTTGTCGATTGGAACATCTTGGCGCGCTATAAGCAAAATTGCGTTCCACGCATTAAATTTTTTTTAAAGAAATTTTAAGTTTTTGAAGGCCACTCAAAAATATCATTTTCTCAAAATTTATCCTTCGCATCGCAAAACGGATTGCAGATTTGGAATCTTGATGAAATTTTTATACCGATAACATTACCATTTGTCGATTGGAACATCCTGGCGCGATATAAGAAATATTACGTTCCACGCATTGAATTTTTTTTAAAGAAATTTTAAGTTTTTGAAGGCTGCTCAAAAATATCATTTCCTCAAAAAGTATCAGTCGCATCGCAAAACGGATTGCAGATTTAGAATCTTGAAGAAATTTTCATTCCGATAACATTACCATTTGTCGATTGGAACATCTTGGCGGGCTATAAGAAAAATTACGTTCCACGCATTGAATATTTTTTAAAGAAATTTTAAGTTTTTGAAGGCTGCTCAAAAATATCATTTTCTCAAAATGTATCCGTCGCATCGCAAAACGGATTGCAGATTTGGAATCTTGATGAAATTTTCATTCCGATAACATTACCTTTTGTCGATGGGAACATCTTGGCGCGATATAAGAAAAATTACGTTCCACGCATTGAATTTTTTTTAAAGAAATTTTAAGTTTTTGAAGGCTGCTCAAAAATATAATTTCCTCAAAAAGTATCCGTCGCATCGCAAAACGGATTGCAGATTTAGAATCTTGATGAAATTTTCATTCCGATAACAATACCATTTGTCGATTGGAACATCTTGGCGCGCTATAAGAAAAATTACGTTCCACGCATTGAATTTGTTTTAAAGAAATTTTAAGTTTTTGTAGGCTGCTCAAAAATATCATTTTCTCAAAATGTATCCGTCGCATCGCAAAACGGATTGCAGATCTGGAATCTTGATGAAATTTTCATTCCGATAACAATACCATTTGTCGATTGGAACATCTTGGCGCGCTATAAGAAAAATTACGTTCCACGCATTGAATTTTTTTTAAAGAAATTTTAAGTTTTTGAAGGCTGCTCAAAAATATTATTTCTCAAAATGTATCCGCCGCATCGCAAAACGGATTGCAGATTTGGAATCTTGATATAATTTTCATTCCGATAACATTACCATTTGTCGATTGGAACATCTTGGCGCGCTATAAGAAAAATTACGTTCCACGCATTGAATATTTTTTAAAGAAATTTGAAGTTTTTGAAGGCTGCTCAAAAATATCATTTCTCAAAATGTATCTGCCGCATCGCAAAACGGCTTGCAGATTTGGAATCTTGATATAATTTTCATTCCGATAACATTACCATTTGTCGATTGGAACATCTTGGCGCGCTATAAGAAAAATTACGTTCCACGCATTGAATATTTTTTAAAGAAATTTTAAGTTTTTGAAGGCTGCTCAAAAATATCATTTTCTCAAAATGTATCCGTCGCATCGCAAAACGGATTGCAGATCTGGAATCTTGATGAAATTTTCATTCCGATAACAATACCATTTGTCGATTGGAACATCTTGGCGCGCTATAAGAAAAATTACGTTCCACGCATTGAATTTTTTTTAAAGAAATTTTAAGTTTTTGAAGGCTGCTCAAAAATATCATTTTCTCAAAAAGTATCCGTTGCATCGCAAAACGGATTGCAGATTTGGAATCTTGATGAAATTTTCATTCCGATAACATTACCATTTGTCGATTGGAACATCTTGGCGCGCTATAAGAAAAATTACGTTCCACGCATTGAATATTTTTTAAAGAAATTTTAAGTTTTTGAAGGCTGCTCAAAAATATCATTTTCTCAAAATGTATCCGTCGCATCGCAAAACGGATTGCAGATCTGGAATTTTGATGAAATTTTCATTCCGATAACAATACCATTTGTCGATTGGAACATCTTGGCGCGCTATAAGAAAAATTACGTTCCACGCATTGAATTTTTTTTAAAGAAATTTTAAGTTTTTGAAGGCTGCTCAAAAATATTATTTCTCAAAATGTATCCGCCGCATCGCAAAACGGATTGCAGATTTGGAATCTTGATATAATTTTCATTCCGATAACATTACCATTTGTCGATTGGAACATCTTGGCGCGCTATAAGAAAAATTACGTTCCACGCATTGAATATTTTTTAAAGAAATTTTAAGTTTTTGAAGGCTGCTCAAAAATATCATTTCTCAAAATGTATCTGCCGCATCGCAAAACGGCTTGCAGATTTGGAATCTTGATATAATTTTCATTCCGATAACATTACCATTTGTCGATTGGAACATCTTGGCGCGCTATAAGAAAAATTACGTTCCACGCATTGAATTTTTTTTAAAGAAATTTTAAGTTTTTTAAGGCTGCTCAAAAATATCATTTTCTCAAAATGTATCCGTCGCATCGCAAAACGGATTGCAGATTTGGAATCTTGATGAAATTTTCATTCCGATAACAATACCATTTGTCGATTGGAACATCTTGGCGCGCTATAAGAAAAATTACGTTCCACGCATTGAATTTTTTTTAAAGAAATTTTAAGTTTTTGAAGGCTGCTCAAAAATATCATTTTCTCAAAAAGTATCCGTTGCATCGCAAAACGGATTGCAGATTTGGAATCTTGATGAAATTTCCATTCCGATAACATTACCATTTGTCGATTGGAACACCTTGGCGCTCTATAACAAAAATTACGTTCCACGCATTGAATTTTTTTAAAGAAATTTTAAGCTTTTGAAGGCTGCTCAAAAATATTATTTCTCAAAATGTATCCGCCGCATCGCAAAACGGATTGCAGATTTGGAATCTTGATATAATTTTCATTCCGATAACATTACCATTTGTCGATTGGAACATCTTGGCGCGCTATAAGAAAAATTACGTTCCACGCATTAAATATTTTTTAAAGAAATTTTAAGTTTTTGAAGGCTGCTCAAAAATATCATTTCTCAAAATGTATCTGCCGCATCGCAAAACGGCTTGCAGATTTGGAATCTTGATATAATTTTCATTCCGATAACATTACCATTTGTCGATTGGAACATCTTGGCGCGCTATAAGAAAAATTACGTTCCACGCATTGAATTTTTTTTAAAGAAATTTTAAGTTTTTTAAGGCTGCTCAAAAATATCATTTTCTTAAAAAGTATCCGTCGCATCGCAAAACGGATAGCAGATTTAGAATCCTCATGAAATTTTCTTTCCGATAACATTCCCTTTTGTTGATTGGAGCATCTTGGCGGGCTATAAGAAAAATTACGTTCCACGCATTGAATATTTTTTAAAGAAATTTTAAGTTTTTGAAGGCTGCTCAAAAATATCATTTTCTCAAAATGTATCCGTCGCATCGCAAAACGGATTGCAGATCTGGAATCTTGATGAAATTTTCATTCCGATAACAATACCATTTGTCGATTGGAACATCTTGGCGCGCTATAAGAAAAATTACGTTCCACGCATTGAATTTTTTTTAAAGAAATTTTAAGTTTTTGAAGGCTGCTCAAAAATATCATTTTCTCAAAAAGTATCCGTTGCATCGCAAAACGGATTGCAGATTTGGAATCTTGATGAAATTTTCATTCCGATAACATTACCATTTGTCGATTGGAACACCTTGGCGCTCTAAAACAAAAATTACGTTCCACGCATTGAATATTTTTTAAAGAAATTTTAAGTTTTTGAAGGCTGCTCAAAAATATCATTTTCTCAAAATGTATCCGTCGCATCGCAAAACGGATTGCAGATTTGGAATCTTGATGAAGTTTTTATTCCGATAACATTACCATTTGTCGATTGGAACATCTTGGCGCGCTATAAGAAAAATTACGTTCCATTCATTCAATTTTTTTTAAAGAAATTTTAAGTTTTTGAAGGCTGCTCAAAAATATCATTTTCACAAAATGTATCCGTCGCATCGCAAAACGGATTGCAGATTTGGAATCTTGATGAAATTTTCATACCGATAACATTACCATTTGTCGATTGGAACATCTTGGCGCGCTATAAGAAAAATTACGTTCCACGCATTGAATATTTTTGCGATGCGACGGATACATTTTGAGAAAATGATATTTTTGGGCAGCCTTCAAAAACTTAAAATTTCATTAAAAAATATTCAATGCGTGGAACGTAATTTTTCTTATAGCGCGCCAAGATGTTCCAATCGACAAATGGTAATGTTATCGGAATGAAAATTTCATCAAGATTCCAAATCTGCAATCCGTTTTGCGATGCGACGGATACTTTTTGAGAAAATGATATTTTTGAGCAGCCTTCAAAAACTCAAAATCTCTTTAAAAAAAAATTCAATGCGTGGAACCTAATTTTTCTTATAGCGCGCCAAGATGATCCAATCGACAAATGGTAATGTTATCGGAATGAAAATTTCATCAAGATTCCAAATCTGCTATCCGTTTTGCGATGCGACGGATACTTTTTGAGAAAATGATATTTTTGAGCAGCCTTCAAAAATTTAAAATTTCTTAAAAAAAAATTCAATACGAGAATCGTAATTTTTCTTATATCGCGCCAAGATGTTCCAATCACCAAAAGGTAATGTTATCGGAAAGAAATTTTCATGAGGATTCTAAATCTGCAATCCATTTTGCGATGCGACGGATACTTTTTGAGAAAATGATATTTTTGAGCAGCCTTTAAAAACTTAAAATTTCTTTAAAAAAAATTCAATGCGTGGAACGTAATTTTTCTTATAGCGCGCCAAGATGTTCCAATCGACAAACGGTAATGTTATCGGAATGAAAATTTCATCAAGATTCCAAATCTGCAATCCGTTTTGCGATGCGACGGATACTTTTTGAGAAAATGGTATTTTTGAGCAGCCTTCAAAAACTCAAAATCTCTTTAAAAAAAAATTCAATGCGTGGAACCTAATTTTTCTTATAGCGCGCCAAGATGATCCAATCGACAAATGGTAATATTATCGGAAAGAAAATTTCATGAGGATTTTAAATCTGCAATCCGTTTTGCGATGCGATGGATACATTTTGAGAAAATGATATTTTTGGGCAGCCTTCAAAAACTTAAAATTTCTTTAAAAAATATTCAATGCGTAAAACGTAATTTTTCTTATAGCGCGCCAAGATGTTCCAATCGACAAATGGTAATGTTATCGGAATGAAAATTTCATCAAGATTCCAAATCTGCAATCCGTTTTGCGATGCGACGGATACTTTTTGAGAAAATGATATTTTTGAGCTGCCTTCAAAAACTTAAAATTTCTTTAAAAAAAATTCAATGCGTGGAACGTAATTTTTCTTATAGCGCGCCAAGATGTTCCAATCGACAAATGGTAATGTTATCGGAAAGAAAATTTCATCAAGATTCCAAATCTGCAATCCGT
Organism: Chalcosyrphus nemorum; assembly: GCA_949716465.1. Classification (NCBI taxonomy): domain Eukaryota; kingdom Metazoa; phylum Arthropoda; class Insecta; order Diptera; family Syrphidae; genus Chalcosyrphus; species Chalcosyrphus nemorum. The sequence continues at coordinate 133,263 of CATIXX010000007.1, read as the reverse complement.
TTTGCGATGCTACGGATACATTTTGAGAAAATGATATTTTTGAGCAGCCTTCAAAAACTTAAAATTTCTTAAAAAAAAATTCAATGCGTGAATCGTAATTTTTCTTATATCGCGCCAGGATGCTCCAATCACCAAAAGGTAATGTTATCGGAATGAAAATTTCATCAAGATTCCAAATCTGCAATCCGTTTTGCGATGCGACGGATACTTTTTGAGAAAATGATATTTTTGAGCAGCCTTCAAAAACTTAAAATTTCTTTAAAAAAAATTCAATGCGTGAATCGTAATTTTTCTTATATCGCGCCAGGATGCTCCAATCAACAAAAGGAATGCTCTCATAAAGAAAATTTCATGAGGATTCTAAATCTGCAATCCGTTTTGCGATGCGACGGATACTTTTTAAGAAAATGATATTTTTGAGCAGCCTTCAAAAACTTAAAATTTCTTTAAAAAATATTCAATGCGTGGAACGTAATTTTTCTTATAGCGCGCCAAGATGTTCCAATCGACAAATGGTAATGTTATCGGAAAGAAAATTTTCAAATCTGCAATCCGTTTTGCGATGCTACGGATACATTTTGAGAAAATGATATTTTTGAGCAGCCTTCAAAAACTTAAAATTTCTTAAAAAAAAATTCAATGCGTGAATCGTAATTTTTCTTATATCGCGCCAGGATGCTCCAATCACCAAAAGGTAATGTTATCGGAATGAAAATTTCATCAAGATTCCAGATCTTCAATCTGTTTTGCAATGCGACGGATACTTTTTGAGAAAATGATATTTCTGAGCAGCCTTCAAAAACTTAAAATTTCTTTAAAAAAAATTCAATGCGTGGAACTTAATTTTTCTTATAGCGCGCCAAGATGTTCCAATCGACAAATGGTAATGTTATCGGAATGAAAATTTCATCAAGATTCCAAATCTGCAATCCGTTTTGCGATGCGACGGATACTTTTTGAGAAAATGATATTTGTGTGCAGCCTTCAAAAACTTAAAATTTCTTTAAAAAAAATTTCAATGCGTGAATCGTAATTTTTCTTATATCGCGGCGGGATGCTCCAATCAACAAAAGGTAATGTTATCGGAAAGAAAATTTCATGAGGATTCTAAATCTGCAATCCGTTTTGCAATGCGACGGATACTTTTTGAGAAAATGATATTTTGAGCAGCCTTCAAAAACTCAAAATCTCTTTAAAAAAAAAAAATCAATGCGTGGAACCTAATTTTTCTTATAGCGCGCCAAGATGTTCCAATCGACAAATGGTAATGTTATCGGAATGAAAATTTCATCAAGATTCCAAATCTGCTATCCGTATTGCGATGCGACGGATACTTTTTGAGAAAATGATATTTTTGAGCAGCCTTCAAAAATTTAAAATTTCTTTAAAAAAAATTCAATGCGTGGAACGTACTTTTTCTTATAGCGCGCCAAGATGATCCAATCGACAAATGGTAATGTTATCGGAAAGAAAATTTCATGAGGATTCCAAATCTGCAATCCGTTTTGCGATGCGACAGATACATTTTGAGAAAATGATATTTTTGAGCAGCCTTCAAAAACTCAAAATTTCTTTAAAAAAAATTCAATACGAGAATCGTAATTTTTCTTATATCGCGCCAGGATGCTCCAATCACCAAAAGGTAATGTTATCGGAAAGAAATTTTCATGAGGATTCTAAATCTGCAATCCGTTTTGCGATGCGACGGATACTTTTTGAGAAAATGATATTTTTGAGCAGCCTTCAAAAACTTAAAATTTCTTTAAAAAAAATTCAATGCGTGGAACGTAATTTTTCTTATAGCGCGCCAAGATGTTCCAATCGACAAATGGTAATGTTATCGGAATGAAAATTTCATCAAGATTCCAAATCTGCAATCCGTTTTGCGATGCGACGGATACTTTTTGAGAAAATGATATTTTTGAGCAGCCTTCAAAAACTCAAAATCTCTTTAAAAAAAAAAATCAATGCGTGGAACCTAATTTTTCTTATAGCGCGCCAAGATGTTCCAATCGACAAATGGTAATGTTATCGGAATGAAAATTTCATCAAGATTCCAAATCTGCTATCCGTTTTGCGATGCGACGGATACTTTTTGAGAAAATGATATTTTTGAGCAGCCTTCAAAAACTTACAATTTCTTAAAAAAAATTCAATGCGTGAATCGTAATTTTTTTCTTATATCGCGCCAGGATGCTCCAATCACCAAAAGGTAATGCTATCGGAATGAAAATTTCATCAAGATTCCAGATCTTCAATCTGTTTTGCAATGCGACGGATACTTTTTGAGAAAATGATATTTTTGAGCAGCCTTCAAAAACTCAAAATCTCTTTAAAAAAAATTCAATGCGTGGAACCTAATTTTTCTTATAGCGCGCCAAGATGATCCAATCGACAAATGGTAATGTTATCGGAAAGAAAATTTCATGGGGATTTTAAATCTGCAATCCGTTTTGCGATGCGACGGATACATTTTGAGAAAATGATATTTTTGGGCAGCCTTCAAAAACTTAAAATTTCTTTAAAAAATATTCAATGCGTGGAACGTAATTTTTCTTATAGCGCGCCAAGATGTTCCAATCGACAAATGGTAATGTTATCGGAAAGAAAATTTCATCAAGATTCCAAATCTGCAATCCGTTTTGCGATGCGACGGATACTTTTTGAGAAAATGATATTTTTGAGCAGCCTTCAAAAACTTAAAATTTCTTAAAAAAAAATTCAATGCGTGAATCGTAATTTTTCTTATATCGCGCCAGGATGCTCCAATCACCAAAAGGTAATGTTATCGGAATGAAAATTTCATCAAGATTCCAAATCTGCAATCCGTTTTGCGATGCGACGGATACTTTTTGAGAAAATGATATTTTTGAGCAGCCTTCAAAAACTTAAAATTTCTTTAAAAAAAATTCAATGCGTGAATCGTAATTTTTCTTATATCGCGCCAGGATGCTCCAATCAACAAAAGGAATGTTGTCATAAAGAAAATTTCATGAGGATTCTAAATCTGCAATCCGTTTTGCGATGCGACGGAAACTTTTTAAGAAAATGATATTTTTGAGCAGCCTTCAAAAACTTAAAATTTCTTTAAAAAATATTCAATGCGTGGAACGTAATTTTTCTTATAGCGCGCCAAGATGTTCCAATCGACAAATGGTAATGCTATCGGAATGAAAATTTCATCAAGATTCCAGATCTTCAATCTGTTTTGCCATGCGACGGATACATTTGGAGAAAATGATATTTTTGGGCAGCCTTCAAAAACTTAAAATTTCTTTAAAAAAAATTCAATGCGTGGAACGTACTTTTTCTTATATCGCGCCAGGATGCTTCAATCAACAAAAGGAATGTTGTCGGAAAGAAAATTTCATGAGGATTCTAAATCTGCAATTCATTTTGCAATGCGACGGATACTTTTTGAGAAAATGATATTTTTGAGCAGCCTTCAAAAACTTAAAATTTCTTAAAAAAAAATTCAATGCGTGGAACGTAATTTTTCTTATAGCGCGCCAAGATGTTCCAGTCGACAAATGGTAATGTTATCGGAATGAAAATTTCATCAAGATTCCAAATCTGCAATTCGTTTTGCGATGCGAAGGATACTTTTTGAGAAAATGATATTTTTGAGCAGCCTTCAAAAACTCAAAATCTCTTTAAAAAAAAATTCAATGCGTGGAACCTAATTTTTCTTATAGCGCGCCAAGATGATCCAGTCGACAAACGGTAATGTTATCGGAATGAAAATTTCATCAAGATTCCAAATCTGCAATTCGTTTTGCGATGCGACGGATACTTTTTGAGAAAATGATATTTTTGAGCAGCCTTCAAAAATTTAAAATTTCTTTAAAAAAAATTCAATACGAGAATCGTAATTTTTCTTATATCGCGCCAGGATGCTCCAATCACCAAAAGGTAATGTTATCGGAAAGAAATTTTCATGAGGATTCTAAATCTGCAATCCGTTTTGCAATGCGACGGATACTTTTTGAGAAAATGATATTTTTGAGCAGCCTTCAAAAACTCAAAATCTCTTTAAAAAAAATTCAATGCGTGGAACCTAATTTTTCTTATAGCGCGCCAAGATGATCCAATCGACAAATGGTAATGTTATCGGAAAGAAAATTTCATGGGGATTTTAAATCTGCAATCCGTTTTGCGATGCGACGGATACATTTTGAGAAAATGATATTTTTGGGCAGCCTTCAAAAACTTAAAATTTCTTTAAAAAATATTCAATGCGTGGAACGTAATTTTTCTTATAGCGCGCCAAGATGTTCCAATCGACAAATGGTAATGTTATCGGAAAGAAAATTTCATCAAGATTCCAAATCTGCAATCCGTTTTGCGATGCGACGGATACTTTTTGAGAAAATGATATTTTTGAGCAGCCTTCAAAAACTTAAAATTTCTTAAAAAAAAATTCAATGCGTGAATCGTAATTTTTCTTATATCGCGCCAGGATGCTCCAATCACCAAAAGGTAATGTTATCGGAATGAAAATTTCATCAAGATTCCAAATCTGCAATCCGTTTTGCGATGCGACGGATACTTTTTGAGAAAATGATATTTTTGAGCAGCCTTCAAAAACTTAAAATTTCTTTAAAAAAAATTCAATGCGTGAATCGTAATTTTTCTTATATCGCGCCAGGATGCTCCAATCAACAAAAGGAATGTTGTCATAAAGAAAATTTCATGAGGATTCTAAATCTGCAATCCGTTTTGCGATGCGACGGAAACTTTTTAAGAAAATGATATTTTTGAGCAGCCTTCAAAAACTTAAAATTTCTTTAAAAAATATTCAATGCGTGGAACGTAATTTTTCTTATAGCGCGCCAAGATGTTCCAATCGACAAATGGTAATGCTATCGGAATGAAAATTTCATCAAGATTCCAGATCTTCAATCTGTTTTGCCATGCGACGGATACATTTGGAGAAAATGATATTTTTGGGCAGCCTTCAAAAACTTAAAATTTCTTTAAAAAAAATTCAATGCGTGGAACGTACTTTTTCTTATATCGCGCCAGGATGCTTCAATCAACAAAAGGAATGTTGTCGGAAAGAAAATTTCATGAGGATTCTAAATCTGCAATTCATTTTGCAATGCGACGGATACTTTTTGAGAAAATGATATTTTTGAGCAGCCTTCAAAAACTTAAAATTTCTTAAAAAAAAATTCAATGCGTGGAACGTAATTTTTCTTATAGCGCGCCAAGATGTTCCAGTCGACAAATGGTAATGTTATCGGAATGAAAATTTCATCAAGATTCCAAATCTGCAATTCGTTTTGCGATGCGAAGGATACTTTTTGAGAAAATGATATTTTTGAGCAGCCTTCAAAAACTCAAAATCTCTTTAAAAAAAAATTCAATGCGTGGAACCTAATTTTTCTTATAGCGCGCCAAGATGATCCAATCGACAAACGGTAATGTTATCGGAATGAAAATTTCATCAAGATTTTAAATCTGCTATCCGTTTTGCGATGCGACGGATACTTTTTGAGAAAATGATATTTTTGAGCAGCCTTCAAAAATTTAAAATTTCTTTAAAAAAAATTCAATACGAGAATCGTAATTTTTCTTATATCGCGCCAGGATGCTCCAATCACCAAAAGGTAATGTTATCGGAAAGAAATTTTCATGAGGATTCTAAATCTGCAATCCGTTTTGCGATGCGACGGATACTTTTTGAGAAAATGATATTTTTGAGCAGCCTTCAAAAACTTAAAATTTCTTTAAAAAAAATTCAATGCGTGGAACGTAATTTTTCTTAAAGCGCGCCAAGATGTTCCAATCGACAAATGGTAATGTTATCGGAATGAAAATTTCATCAAGATTCCAAATCTGCAATCCGTTTTGCGATGCGACGGATACATTTTGAGAAAATGATATTTTTGAGCAGCCTTCAAAAACTCAAAATCTCTTTAAAAAAAAATTCAATGCGTGGAACCTAATTTTTCTTATAGCGCGCCAGGATGATCCAATCGACAAATGGTAATGTTATCGGAATGAAAATTTCATCAAGATTCCAAATCTGCTATCCGTTTTGCGATGCGACGGATACTTTTTGAGAAAATGATATTTTTGAGCAGCCTTCAAAAACTTACAATTTCTTAAAAAAAATTCAATGCGTGAATCGTAATTTTTTTCTTATATCGCGCCAGGATGCTCCAATCACCAAAAGGTAATGCTATCGGAATGAAAATTTCATCAAGATTCCAGATCTTCAATCTGTTTTGCAATGCGACGGATACTTTTTGAGAAAATGATATTTTTGAGCAGCCTTCAAAAACTCAAAATCTCTTTAAAAAAAAATTCAATTCGTGGAACCTAATTTTTCTTATAGCGCGCCAAGATGATCCAATTGACAAATGGTAATGTTATCGGAATGAAAATTTCATCAAGATTCCAAATCTGCAATCCGTTTTGCGATGCGACGGATACTTTTTGAGAAAATGATATTTTTGAGCAGCCTTCAAAAACTTAAAATTTCTTAAAAAAAAATTCAATGCGTGAATCGTAATTTTTCTTATATCGCGCCAGGATGCTCCAATCACCAAAATTTAATGTTATCGGAATGAAAATTTCATCAAGATTCCAAATCTGCAATCCGTTTTGCGATGCGACGGATACTTTTTGAGAAAATGATATTTTTGAGCAGCCTTCAAAAACTTAAAATTTCTTTAAAAAAAATTCAATGCGTGAATCGTAATTTTTCTTATATCGCGCCAGGATGCTCCAATCAACAAAAGGAATGTTGTCATAAAGAAAATTTCATGAGGATTCTAAATCTGCAATCCGTTTTGCGATGCGACGGATACTTTTTAAGAAAATGATATTTTTGAGCAGTCTTCAAAAACTTAAAATTTCTTTAAAAAATATTCAATGCGTGGAACGTAATTTTTCTTATAGCGCGCCAAGATGTTCCAATCGACAAATGGTAATGTTATCGGAAAGAAAATTTCCAAATCTGCAATCCGTTTTGCGATGCTACGGATACATTTTGAGAAAATGATATTTTTGAGCAGCCTTCAAAAATTTAAAATTTCTTTAAAAAAAATTCAATACGAGAATCGTAATTTTTCTTATATCGCGCCAGGATGCTCCAATCACCAAAAGGTAATGTTATCGGAATCAAAATTTCATCAAGATTCCAGATCTTCAATCTGTTTTGCAATGCGACGGATACTTTTTGAGAAAATGATATTTTTGAGCAGCCTTCAAAAACTTAAAATTTCTTTAAAAAAAATTCAATGCGTGGAACGTAATTTTTCTTATAGCGCACCAAGATGCTCCAATCGACAAATGGTAATGTTATCGGAATGAAAATTTCATCAAGATTCCAAATCTGCAATCCGTTTTGCGATGCGACGGATACTTTTTGAGAAAATGATATTTGTGTGCAGCCTTCAAAAACTTAAAATTTCTTTAAAAAAAATTTCAATGCGTGAATCGTAATTTTTCTTATATCGCGGCGGGATGCTCCAATCAACAAAAGGTAATGTTATCGGAATGAAAATTTCATCAAGATTCCAAATCTGCAATCCGTTTTGCGATGCGACGGATACTTTTTAAGAAAATGATATTTTTGAGCAGTCTTCAAAAACTTAAAATTTCTTTAAAAAATATTCAATGCGTGGAACGTAATTTTTCTTATAGCGCGCCAAGATGTTCCAATCGACAAATGGTAATGTTATCGGAAAGAAAATTTCCAAATCTGCAATCCGTTTTGCGATGCTACGGATACATTTTGAGAAAATGATATTTTTGAGCAGCCTTCAAAAATTTAAAATTTCTTTAAAAAAAATTCAATGCGTGGAACGTAATTTTTCTTATAGCGCACCAAGATGCTCCAATCGACAAATGGTAATGTTATCGGAATGAAAATTTCATCAAGATTCCAAATCTGCAATCCGTTTTGCGATGCGACAGATACATTTTGAGAAAATGATATTTTTGAGCAGCCTTCAAAAATTTAAAATTTCTTTAAAAAAAATTCAATACGAGAATCGTAATTTTTCTTATATCGCGCCAGGATGCTCCAATCACCAAAAGGTAATGTTATCGGAATCAAAATTTCATCAAGATTCCAGATCTTCAATCTGTTTTGCAATGCGACGGATACTTTTTGAGAAAATGATATTTTTGAGCAGCCTTCAAAAACTTAAAATTTCTTTAAAAAAAATTCAATGCGTGGAACGTAATTTTTCTTATAGCGCACCAAGATGCTCCAATCGACAAATGGTAATGTTATCGGAATGAAAATTTCATCAAGATTCCAAATCTGCAATCCGTTTTGCGATGCGACGGATACTTTTTGAGAAAATGATATTTGTGTGCAGCCTTCAAAAACTTAAAATTTCTTTAAAAAAAATTTCAATGCGTGAATCGTAATTTTTCTTATATCGCGGCGGGATGCTCCAATCAACAAAAGGTAATGTTATCGGAATGAAAATTTCATCAAGATTCCAAATCTGCAATCCGTTTTGCGATGCGACGGATACTTTTTAAGAAAATGATATTTTTGAGCAGTCTTCAAAAACTTAAAATTTCTTGAAAAAATATTCAATGCGTGGAACGTAATTTTTCTTATAGCGCGCCAAGATGTTCCAATCGACAAATGGTAATGTTATCGGAAAGAAAATTTCCAAATCTGCAATCCGTTTTGCGATGCTACGGATACATTTTGAGAAAATGATATTTTTGAGCAGCCTTCAAAAATTTAAAATTTCTTTAAAAAAAATTCAATGCGTGGAACGTAATTTTTCTTATAGCGCACCAAGATGCTCCAATCGACAAATGGTAATGTTATCGGAATGAAAATTTCATCAAGATTCCAAATCTGCAATCCGTTTTGCGATGCGACGGATACTTTTTGAGAAAATGATATTTGTGTGCAGCCTTCAAAAACTTAAAATTTCTTTAAAAAAAATTTCAATGCGTGAATCGTAATTTTTCTTATATCGCGGCGGGATGCTCCAATCAACAAAAGGTAATGTTATCGGAATGAAAATTTCATCAAGATTCCAAATCTGCAATCCGTTTTGCGATGCGACGGATACATTTTGAGAAAATGATATTTTTGGGCAGCCTTCAAAAACTTAAAATTTCTTTAAAAAATATTCAATGCGTGGAACGTAATTTTTCTTATAGCGCGCCAAGATGTTCCAATCGACAAATGGTAATGTTATCGGAATGAAAATTTCATCAAGATTCCAAATCTGCAATCCGTTTTGCGATGCGACGGATACTTTTTGAGAAAATGATATTTTTGAGCAGCCTTCAAAAACTTAAAATTTCTTAAAAAAAAATTCAATGCGTGAATCGTAATTTTTCTTATATCGCGCCAGGATGCTCCAATCACCAAAAGGTAATGTTATCGGAATGAAAATTTCATCAAGATTCCAAATCTGCAATCCGTTTTGCGATGCGACGGATACTTTTTGAGAAAATGATATTTTTGAGCAGCCTTCAAAAACTTAAAATTTCTTTAAAAAAAATTCAATGCGTGAATCGTAATTTTTCTTATATCGCGCCAGGATGCTCCAATCGACAAAAGGTAATGTTATCCGAAAGAAAATTTCATGAGGATTCCAATTCAATCCATTTTGCTATGCGACGGATACTTTTTGAGAAAATGATATTTTTGTGCGCCAAGATGCTCCAATCGACAAAAGGTAATGTTATCCGAAAGAAAATTCCATGGGGATTCCAAATCTGCAATCCGTTTTGCGATGCGACGGATACTTTTTGAGAAAATGATATTTTTGAGCAGCCTTCAAAAACTTAAAAGTTCTTTAAAAAAATTTCAATGCGTGAATCGTAATTTTTCTTATATCGCGCCGGGATGCTCCAATCAACAGAAGGTAATGTTGTCGGAAAGAAAATTTTATGAGGATTCTAAATCTGCAATCCGTTTTGCGATGCGACGGATACTTTTTGAGAAAATGATATTTTTGAGCAGCCTTCAAAAACTTAAAATTTCTTTAAAAAAATTTCAATGCGTGAATCGTAATTTTTCTTATATCGCGCCGGGATGCTCCAATCAACAAAAGGTAATGTTATCGGAATGAAAATTTCATCAAGATTCCAAATCTGCAATCCGTTTTGCGATGCGACGGATACTTTTTGAGAAAATGATATTTTTGAGCAGCCTTCAAAAACTTAAAATTTCTTTAAAAAAAATTCAATGCGTGAATCGTAATTTTTCTTATATCGCGCCAGGATGCTCCAATCAACAAAAGGAATGTTGTCATAAAGAAAATTTCATGAGGATTCTAAATCTGCAATCCGTTTTGCGATGCGACGGATACTTTTTAAGAAAATGATATTTTTGAGCAGCCTTCAAAAACTTAAAATTTCTTTAAAAAATATTCAATGCGTGGAACGTAATTTTTCTTATAGCGCGCCAAGATGTTCCAATCGACAAATGGTAATGTTATCGGAAAGAAAATTTCCAAATCTGCAATCCGTTTTGCGATGCTACGGATACATTTTGAGAAAATGATATTTTTGAGCAGCCTTCAAAAACTTAAATTTTCTTTAAAAAAAATTCAATGCGTGAATCGTAATTTTTCTTATATCGCGCCAGGATGCTCCAATCACCAAAAGGTAATGTTATCGGAATGAAAATTTCATCAAGATTCCAGATCTTCAATCTGTTTTGCAATGCGACGGATACTTTTTGAGAAAATGATATTTTTGAGCAGCCTTCAAAAACTTAAAATTTCTTTAAAAAAAATTCAATGCGTGGAACGTAATTTTTCTTATAGCGCACCAAGATGCTCCAATCGACAAATGGTAATGTTATCGGAATGAAAATTTCATCAAGATTCCAAATCTGCAATCCGTTTTGCGATGCGACGGATACTTTTTGAGAAAATGATATTTGTGTGCAGCCTTCAAAAACTTAAAATTTCTTTAAAAAAAATTTCAATGCGTGAATCGTAATTTTTCTTATATCGCGGCGGGATGCTCCAATCAACAAAAGGTAATGTTATCGGAAAGAAAATTTCATGAGGATTCTAAATCTGCAATCCGTTTTGCAATGCGACGGATACTTTTTGAGAAAATGATATTTTGAGCAGCCTTCAAAAACTTAAAATTTCTTTAAAAAATATTCAATGCGTGGAACGTAATTTTTCTTATAGCGCGCCAAGATGTTCCAATCGACAAATGGTAATGCTATCGGAATGAAAATTTCATCAAGATTCCAGATCTTCAATCTGTTTTGCAATGCGACGGATACTTTTTGAGAAAATGATATTTTTGAGCAGCCTTCAAAAACTCAAAATCTCTTTAAAAAAAAATTCAATGCGTGGAACCTAATTTTTCTTATAGCGCGCCAAGATGATCCAATCGACAAATGGTAATGTTGTCGGAAAGAAAATTTCATGAGGATTTTAAATCTGCAATCCGTTTTGCGATGCGACGGATACTTTTTGAGAAAATGATATTTTTGGGCAGCCTTCAAAAACTTAAAATTTCTTTAAAAAATATTCAATGCGTGGAACGTCCTTTTTCTTATAGCGCGCCAAGATGTTCCAATCGACAAATGGTAATGTTATCGGAATGAAAATTTCATCAAGATTCCAAATCTGCAATCCGTTTTGCGATGCGACGGATACTTTTTGAGAAAATGATATTTTTGAGCAGCCTTCAAAAACTTAAAATCTCTTTAAAAAAAAATTTAATGCGTGGAACCTAATTTTTTTTATAGCGCGCCAAGATGATCCAATCGACAAATGGTAATGTTATCGGAAAGAAAATTTCATCAAGATTCCAAATCTGCAATCCGTTTTGCGATGCGACAGATACATTTTGAGAAAATGATATTTTTGAGCAGCCTTCAAAAACTTAAAATTTCTTTAAAAAATATTCAATGCGTGGAACGTAATTTTTCTTATAGCGCGCCAAGATGTTCCAATCGACAAATGGTAATGTTATCGGAAAGAAAATTTCATCATGATTCCAAATCTGCAATCCGTTTTGCGATGCGACAGATACATTTTGAGAAAATGATATTTTTGAGCAGCCTTCAAAAATTTAAAATTTCTTAAAAAAAAATTCAATACGAGAATCGTAATTTTTCTTATATCGCGCCAGGATGCTCCAATCACCAAAAGGTAATGTTATCGGAAAGAAATTTTCATGAGGATTCTAAATCTGCAATCCGTTTTGCGATGCGACGGATACTTTTTGAGAAAATGATATTTTTGAGCAGCCTTCAAAAACTTAAAATCTCTTTAAAAAAAAAAATCAATGCGTGGAACCTAATTTTTCTTATAGCGCGCCAAGATGTTCCAATGGACAAATGGTAATGTTATCGGAAAGAAAATTTCATCATGATTCCAAATCTGCAATCCGTTTTGCGATGCGACGGATACTTTTTGAGAAAATGATATTTTTGAGCAGCCTTCAAAAACTTAAAATTTCTTTAAAAAAAATTCAATGCGTGAATCGTAATTTTTCTTATATCGCGCCAGCATGCTCCAATCAACAAATGGTAATGTTATCGGAAAAAAAATTTCATGAGGATTCTAAATCTGCAATCCGTTTTGCGATGCGACGGATACTTTTTGAGAAAATGATATTTTTGAGCAGCCTTCAAAAACTTAAAATTTCTTTAAAAAAATTTCAATGCGTGAATCGTAATTTTTCTTATATCGCGCCGGGATGCTCCAATCAACAGAAGGTAATGTTGTCGGAAAGAAAATTTTATGAGGATTCTAAATCTGCAATCCGTTTTGCGATGCGACGGATACTTTTTGAGAAAATGATATTTTTGAGCAGCCTTCAAAAACTTAAAATTTCTTTAAAAAAATTTCAATGCGTGAATCGTAATTTTTCTTATATCGCGCCGGGATGCTCCAATCAACAAAAGGTAATGTTATCGGAAAGAAAATTTCATGAGGATTCTAAATCTGCAATTCGTTTTGCGATGCGACGGATACTTTTTGAGAAAATGATATTTGTGTGCAGCCTTCAAAAACTTAAAATTTCTTTAAAAAAAATTTCAATGCGTGAATCGTAATTTTTCTTATATCGCGCCAGGATGCTCCAATCGACAAAAGGTAATGTTATCCGAAAGAAAATTTCATGAGGATTCCAATTCAATCCATTTTGCTATGCGACGGATACTTTTTGAGAAAATGATATTTTTGTGCGCCAAGATGCTCCAATCGACAAAAGGTAATGTTATCCGAAAGAAAATTCCATGGGGATTCCAAATCTGCAATCCGTTTTGCGATGCGACGGATACTTTTTGAGAAAATGATATTTTTGAGCAGCCTTCAAAAACTTAAAAGTTCTTTAAAAAAATTTCAATGCGTGAATCGTAATTTTTCTTATATCGCGCCGGGATGCTCCAATCAACAGAAGGTAATGTTGTCGGAAAGAAAATTTTATGAGGATTCTAAATCTGCAATCCGTTTTGCGATGCGACGGATACTTTTTGAGAAAATGATATTTTTGAGCAGCCTTCAAAAACTTAAAATTTCTTTAAAAAAATTTCAATGCGTGAATCGTAATTTTTCTTATATCGCGCCGGGATGCTCCAATCAACAAAAGGTAATGTTATCGGAAAGAAAATTTCATCATGATTCCAAATCTGCAATCCGTTTTGCGATGCGACAGATACATTTTGAGAAAATGATATTTTTGAGCAGCCTTCAAAAACTTAAAATTTCTTTAAAAAATATTCAATGCGTGGAACGTAATTTTTCTTATAGCGCGCCAAGATGTTCCAATCGACAAATTGTAATGTTATCGGAATGAAAATTTCATCAAGATTCTAAATCTGCAATCCGTTTTGCGATGCGACGGATACTTTTTGAGAAAATGATATTTTTGAGCAGCCTTCAAAAACTTAAAATTTCTTTAAAAAATATTCAATGCGTGGAACGTAATTTTTCTTATAGCGCGCCAAGATGTTCCAATCGACAAATGGTAATGTTATCGGAAAGAAAATTTCATCATGATTCCAAATCTGCAATCCGTTTTGCGATGCGACAGATACATTTTGAGAAAATGATATTTTTGAGCAGCCTTCAAAAATTTAAAATTTCTTAAAAAAAAATTCAATACGAGAATCGTAATTTTTCTTATATCGCGCCAGGATGCTCCAATCACCAAAAGGTAATGCTATCGGAAAGAAATTTTCATGAGGATTCTAAATCTGCAATCCGTTTTGCGATGCGACGGATACTTTTTGAGAAAATGATATTTTTGAGCAGCCTTCAAAAACTTAAAATTTCTTTAAAAAAAATTCAATGCGTGGAACGTACTTTTTCTTATAGCGCGCCAAGATGTTCCAATCGACAAATGGTAATGTTATCGGAATGAAAATTTCATCAAGATTCCAAATCTGCAATCCGTTTTGCGATGCGAGGGATACTTTTTGAGAAAATGATATTTTTGAGCAGCCTTCAAAAACTTAAAATTTCTTTAAAAAAAATTCAATGCGTGAATCGTAATTTTTCTTATATCGCGCCAGGATGCTCCAATCAACAAATGGTAATGTTATCGGAATGAAAATTTCATCAAGATTCCAAATCTGCAATCCGTTTTGCGATGCGACGGATACTTTTTGAGAAAATGATATTTTTGAGCAGCCTTCAAAAATTTAAAATTTCTTAAAAAAAAATTCAATACGAGAATCGTAATTTTTCTTATATCGCGCCAGGATGCTCCAATCACCAAAAGGTAATGTTATCGGAAAGAAATTTTTATGAGGATTCTAAATCTGCAATCCGTTTTGCGATGCGACGGATACTTTTTGAGAAAATGATATTTTTGAGCAGCCTTCAAAAACTTAAAATCTCTTTAAAAAAAAAAATCAATGCGTGGAACCTAATTTTTCTTATAGCGCGCCAAGATGTTCCAATCGACAAATGGTAATGTTATCGGAAAGAAAATTTCATCATGATTCCAAATCTGCAATCCGTTTTGCGATGCGACGGATACTTTTTGAGAAAATGATATTTTTGAGCAGCCTTCAAAAACTTAAAATTTCTTTAAAAAAAATTCAATGCGTGAATCGTAATTTTTCTTATATCGCGCCAGCATGCTCCAATCAACAAATGGTAATGTTATCGGAAAAAAAATTTCATGAGGATTCTAAATCTGCAATCCGTTTTGCGATGCGACGGATACTTTTTGAGAAAATGATATTTTTGAGCAGCCTTCAAAAACTTAAAATTTCTTTAAAAAAATTTCAATGCGTGAATCGTAATTTTTCTTATATCGCGCCAGGATGCTCCAATCACCAAACGGTAATGCTATCGGAATGAAAATTTCATCAAGATTCCAGATCTTCAATCTGTTTTGCAATGCGACGGATACTTTTTGAGAAAATGATATTTTTGAGCAGCCTTCAAAACCTTAAAATTTCTTTAAAAAATATTCAATGCGTGGAACGTAATTTTTCTTATAGCGCGCCAAGATGTTCCAATCGTAAAATGGTAATGTTATCCGAAAGAAAATTTCCAAATCTGCAATCCGTTTTGCGATGCTACGGATACATTTTGAGAAAATGATATTTTTGAGCAGCCTTCAAAAACTTAAAATTTCTTTAAAAAAAATTCAATGCGTGAATCGTAATTTTTCTTATATCGCACCAGGATGCTCCAATCACCAAACGGTAATGCTATCGGAATGAAAATTTCATCAAGATTCCAGATCTTCAATCTGTTTTGCAATGCGACGGATACTTTTTGAGAAAATGATATTTTTGAGCAGCCTTCAAAAACTTAAAATTTCTTTAAAAAAAATTCAATGCGTGGAACGTAATTTTTCTTATAGCGCGCCAAGATGTTCCAATCGACAAATGGTAATGTTATCGGAATGAAAATTTCATTGGGATTCCAAATCTGCAATCCGTTTTGCGATGCGACGGATACTTTTTGAGAAAATGATATTTTTGAGCAGCCTTCAAAAACTTAAAATCTCTTTAAAAAAAAATTTAATGCGTGGAACCTAATTTTTCTTATATCGCGCCAAGATGATCCAATCGACAAATGGTAATGTTATCGGAAAGAAAATTTCATCAAGATTCCAAATCTGCAATCCGTTTTGCGATGCAACGGATACATTTTGAGAAAATGATATTTTTGAGCAGCCTTCAAAAACTTAAAATTTCTTTAAAAAATATTCAATGCGTGGAACGTAATTTTTTTTATAGCGCGCCAAGATGTTCCAATCGACAAATGGTAATGTTATCGGAATGAAAATTTCATCAAGATTCCAAATCTGCAATTCGTTTTGCGATGCGACGGATACTTTTTGAGAAAATGATATTTGTGTGCAGCCTTCAAAAACTTAAAATTTCTTTAAAAAAAATTTCAATGCGTGAATCGTAATTTTTCTTTTATCGCGGCGGGATGCTCCAATCAACAAAAGGTAATGTTATGGGAAAGAAAATTTCATGAGGATTCTAAATCTGCAATCCGTTTTGCGATGCGACGGATACTTTTTGAGAAAATGATATTTTTGAGCAGCCTTCAAAAACTTAAAATCTCTTTAAAAAAAAATTCAATGCGTGGAACCTAATTTTTCTTATAGCGCGCCAAGATGATCCAATCGACAAATGGTAATGTTATCGGAAAGAAAATTTCATCAAGATTCTTAATCTGCAATCCGTTTTGCGATGCGACGGATACATTTTGAGGAAATGATATTTTTGAGCAGCCTTCAAAAACTTAAAATTTCTTTAAAAAATATTCAATGCGTGGAACGTAATTTTTCTTATAGCGCGCCAAGATGTTCCAATCGACAAATGGTAATGTTATCGGAAAGAAAATTTCATCATGATTCCAAATCTGCAATCCGTTTTGCGATGCGACAAATACATTTTGAGAAAATGATATTTTTGAGCAGCCTTCAAAAATTTAAAATTTCTTAAAAAAAAATTCAATACGAGAATCGTAATTTTTCTTATATCGCGCCAGGATGCTCCAATCACCAAAAGGTAATGTTATCGGAAAGAAATTTTCATGAGGATTCTAAATCTGCAATCCGTTTTGCGATGCGACGGATACTTTTTGAGAAAATGATATTTTTGAGCAGCCTTCAAAAACTTAAAATTTCTTTAAAAAAATTTCAATGCGTGAATCGTAATTTTTCTTATATCGCGCCGGGATGCTCCAATCAACAGAAGGTAATGTTGTCGGAAAGAAAATTTCATGAGGATTCTAAATCTGCAATCCGTTTTGCGATGCGACGGATACTTTTTGAGAAAATGATATTTTTGAGCAGCCTTCAAAAACTTAAAATTTCTTTAAAAAAATTTCAATGCGTGAAACGTAATTTTTCTTATATCGCGCCGGGATGCTCCAATCAACAAAAGGTAATGTTATCGGAAAGAAAATTTCATGAGGATTCTAAATCTGCAATTCGTTTTGCGATGCGACGGATACTTTTTGAGAAAATGATATTTGTGTGCAGCCTTCAAAAACTTAAAATTTCTTTAAAAAAAATTTCAATGCGTGAATCGTAATTTTTCTTATATCGCGCCAGGATGCTCCAATCAACAAAAGGTGGAACGTACTTTTTCTTATAGCGCGCCAAGATGATCCAATCGACAAATGGTAATGTTATCGGAAAGAAAATTTCATCATGATTCCAAATCTGCAATCCGTTTTGCGATGCGACAGATACATTTTGAGAAAATGATATTTTTGAGCAGCCTTCAAAAACTTAAAATTTCTTTAAAAAATATTCAATGCGTGGAACGTAATTTTTCTTATAGCGCGCCAAGATGTTCCAATCGACAAATTGTAATGTTATCGGAATGAACATTTCATCAAGATTCTAAATCTGCAATCCGTTTTGCGATGCGACGGATACTTTTTGAGAAAATGATATTTTTGAGCAGCCTTCAAAAACTTAAAATTTCTTTAAAAAATATTCAATGCGTGGAACGTAATTTTTCTTATAGCGCGCCTAGATGTTCCAATCGACAAATGGTAATGTTATCGGAAAGAAAATTTCATCATGATTCCAAATCTGCAATCCGTTTTGCGATGCGACAGATACATTTTGAGAAAATGATATTTTTGAGCAGCCTTCAAAAATTTAAAATTTCTTAAAAAAAAATTCAATACGAGAATCGTAATTTTTCTTATATCGCGCCAGGATGCTCCAATCACCAAAAGGTAATGCTATCGGAAAGAAATTTTCATGAGGATTCTAAATCTGCAATCCGTTTTGCGATGCGACGGATACTTTTTGAGAAAATGATATTTTTGAGCAGCCTTCAAAAACTTAAAATCTCTTTAAAAAAAAATTCAATGCGTGGAACCTAATTTTTCTTATAGCGTACCAAGATGATCCAATCGACAGATGGTAATGTTATCGGAATGAAAATTTCATCAAGATTCCAAATCTGCAATTCGTTTTGCGATGCGACGGATACTTTTTGAGAAAATGATATTTGTGTGCAGCCTTCAAAAACTTAAAATTTCTTTAAAAAATATTCAATGCGTGGAACGTAATTTTTCTTATAGCGCGCCAAGATGTTCCAATCGACAAATGGTAATGTTATCGGAATGAAAATTTCATCAAGATTCCAAATCTGCAATTCGTTTTGCGATGCGACGGATACTTTTTGAGAAAATGATATTTGTGTGCAGCCTTCAAAAACTTAAAATTTCTTTAAAAAAATTTCAATGCGTGAATCGTAATTTTTCTTATATCGCGCCGGGATGCTCCAATCAACAAAAGGTAATGTTGTCGGAAAGAAAATTTCATGAGGATTCTAAATCTGCAATCCGTTTTGCGATGCGACGGATACTTTTTGAGAAAATGATATTTTTGAGCAGCCTTCAAAAACTTAAAATTTCTTTAAAAAAATTTCAATGCGTGAATCGTAATTTTTCTTATATCGCGCCGGGATGCTCCAATCAACAAAAGGTAATGTTATCGGAAAGAAAATTTCATGAGGATTCTAAATCTGCAATCCGTTTTGCGATGCGACGGATACTTTTTGAGAAAATGATATTTTTGAGCAGCCTTCAAAAACTTAAAATCTCTTTAAAATAAAATTCAATGCGTGGAACCTAATTTTTCTTATAGCGCGCCAAGATGATCCAATCGACAAATGGTAATGTTATCGGAAAGAAAATTTCATCAAGATTCTAAATCTGCAATCCGTTTTGCGATGCGACAGATACATTTTGAGAAAATGATATTTTTGAGCAGCCTTCAAAAACTTAAAATTTCTTTAAAAAATATTCAATGCGTGGAACGTAATTTTTCTTATAGCGCGCCAAGATGTTCCAATCGACAAATGGTAATGTTATCGGAAAGAAAATTTCATCATGAATCCAAATCTGCAATCCGTTTTGCGATGCGACGGATACATTTTGAGAAAATGATATTTTTGAGCAGCCTTCAAAAATTTAAAATTTCTTAAAAAAAAATTCAATACGAGAATCGTAATTTTTCTTATATCGCGCCAGGATGCTCCAATCACCAAAAGGTAATGTTATCGGAAAGAAATTTTCATGAGGATTCTAAATCTGCAATCCGTTTTGCGATGCGACGGATACTTTTTGAGAAAATTATATTTTTGAGCAGCCTTCAAAAACTTAAAATCTCTTTAAAAAAAAAATTCAATGCGTGGAACCTAATTTTTCTTATAGCGCGCCAAGATGTTGCAATCGACAAATGGTAATGTTATCGGAAAGAAAATTTCATCATGATTCCAAATCTGCAATCCGTTTTGCGATGCGACGGATACTTTTTGAGAAAATGATATTTTTGAGCAGCCTTCAAAAACTTAAAATTTCTTTAAAAAAAATTCAATGCGTGAATCGTAATTTTTCTTATATCGCGCCAGCATGCTCCAATCAACAAATGGTAATGTTATCGGAAAAAAAATTTCATGAGGATTCTAAATCTGCAATCCGTTTTGCGATGCGACGGATACTTTTTGAGAAAATGATATTTTTGAGCAGCCTTCAAAAACTTAAAATTTCTTTAAAAAAATTTCAATGCGTGAATCGTAATTTTTCTTATATCGCGCCGGGATGCTCCAATCAACAGAAGGTAATGTTGTCGGAAAGAAAATTTCATGAGGATTCTAAATCTGCAATCCGTTTTGCGATGCGACGGATACTTTTTGAGAAAATGATATTTTTGAGCAGCCTTCAAAAACTTAAAATTTCTTTAAAAAAATTTCAATGCGTGAATCGTAATTTTTCTTATATCGCGCCGAGATGCTCCAATCAACAAAAGGTAATGTTATCGGAAAGAAAATTTCATGAGGATTCTAAATCTGCAATTCGTTTTGCGATGCGACGGATACTTTTTGAGAAAATGATATTTGTGTGCAGCCTTCAAAAACTTAAAATTTCTTTAAAAAAAATTTCAATGCGTGAATCGTAATTTTTCTTATATCGCGCCAGGATGCTCCAATCAACAAAAGGTGGAACGTACTTTTTCTTATAGCGCGCCAAGATGATCCAATCGACAAATGGTAATGTTATCGGAAAGAAAATTTCATCATGATTCCAAATCTGCAATCCGTTTTGCGATGCGACAGATACATTTTGAGAAAGTGATATTTTTGAGCAGCCTTCAAAAACTTAAAATTTCTTTAAAAAATATTCAATGCGTGGAACGTAATTTTTCTTATAGCGCGCCAAGATGTTCCAATCGACAAATTGTAATGTTATCGGAATGAAAATTTCATCAAGATTCCAAATCTGCAATCCGTTTTGCGATGCGACGGATACTTTTTGAGAAAATGATATTTTTGAGCAGCCTTCAAAAACTTAAAATTTCTTTAAAATATATTCAATGCGTGGAACGTAATTTTTCTTATAGCGCGCCAAGATGTTCCAATCGACAAATGGTAATGTTATCGGAAAGAAAATTTCATCATGATTCCAAATCTGCAATCCGTTTTGCGATGCGACAGATACATTTTGAGAAAATGATATTTTTGAGCAGCCTTCAAAAATTTAAAATTTCTTAAAAAAAAATTCAATACGAGAATCGTAATTTTTCTTATATCGCGCCAGGATGCTCCAATCACCAAAAGGTAATGCTATCGGAAAGAAATTTTCATGAGGATTCTAAATCTGCAATCCGTTTTGCGATGCGACGGATACTTTTTGAGAAAATGATATTTTTGAGCAGCCTTCAAAAACTTAAAATCTCTTTAAAAAAAAATTCAATGCGTGGAACCTAATTTTTCTTATAGCGTACCAAGATGATCCAATCGACAGATGGTAATGTTATCGGAATGAAAATTTCATCAAGATTCCAAATCTGCAATTCGTTTTGCGATGCGACGGATACTTTTTGAGAAAATGATATTTGTGTGCAGCCTTCAAAAACTTAAAATTTCTTTAAAAAATATTCAATGCGTGGAACGTAATTTTTCTTATAGCGCGCCAAGATGTTCCAATCGACAAATGGTAATGTTATCGGAAAGAAAATTTCATCAAGATTCCAAATCTGCAATTCGTTTTGCGATGCGACGGATACTTTTTGAGAAAATGATATTTGTGTGCAGCCTTCAAAAATTTAAAATTTCTTAAAAAAAAATTCAATACGAGAATCGTAATTTTTCTTATATCGCGCCAGGATGCTCCAATCACCAAAAAGTAATGCTATCGGAAAGAAATTTTCATGAGGATTCTAAATCTGCAATCCGTTTTGCGATGCGACGGATACTTTTTGAGAAAATGATATTTTTGAGCAGCCTTCAAAAACTTAAAATCTCTTTAAAAAAAAATTCAATGCGTGGAACCTAATTTTTCTTATAGCGTACCAAGATGATCCAATCGACAGATGGTAATGTTATCGGAATGAAAATTTCATCAAGATTCCAAATCTGCAATTCGTTTTGCGATGCGACGGATACTTTTTGAGAAAATGATATTTGTGTGCAGCCTTCAAAAACTTAAAATTTCTTTAAAAAATATTCAATGCGTGGAACGTAATTTTTCTTATAGCGCGCCAAGATGTTCCAATCGACAAATGGTAATGTTATCGGAATGAAAATTTCATCAAGATTCCAAATCTGCAATTCGTTTTGCGATGCGACGGATACTTTTTAAGAAAATGATATTTTTGAGCAGCCTTCAGAAACTTAAAATCTCTTTAAAAAAAAATTCAATGCGTGGAACCTAATTTTTCTTATAGCGTACCAAGATGATCCAATCGACAGATGGTAATGTTATCGGAATGAAAATTTCATCAAGATTCCAAATCTGCAATTCGTTTTGCGATGCGACGGATACTTTTTGAGAAAATGATATTTGTGTGCAGCCTTCAAAAACTTAAAATTTCTTTAAAAAAAATTTCAATGCGTGAATCGTAATTTTTCTTATATCGCGCCAGGATGCTCCAATCAACAAAAGGTGGAACGTACTTTTTCTTATAGCGCGCCAAGATGATCCAATCGACAAATGGTAATGTTATCGGAAAGAAAATTTCATCATGATTCCAAATCTGCAATCCGTTTTGCGATGCGACGGATACTTTTTGAGAAAATGATATTTTTGAGCAGCCTTCAAAAACTTAAAATTTCTTTAAAAAAAATTCAATGCGTGAATCGTAATTTTTCTTATATCGCGCCAGCATGCTCCAATCAACAAATGGTAATGTTATCGGAAAAAAAATTTCATGAGGATTCTAAATCTGCAATCCGTTTTGCGATGCGACGGATACTTTTTGAGAAAATGATATTTTTGAGCAGCCTTCAAAAACTTAAAATTTCTTTAAAAAAATTTCAATGCGTGAATCGTAATTTTTCTTATATCGCGCCGGGATGCTCCAATCAACAGAAGGTAATGTTGTCGGAAAGAAAATTTCATGAGGATTCTAAATCTGCAATCCGTTTTGCGATGCGACGGATACTTTTTGAGAAAATGATATTTTTGAGCAGCCTTCAAAAACTTAAAATTTCTTTAAAAAAATTTCAATGCGTGAATCGTAATTTTTCTTATATCGCGCCGGGATGCTCCAATCAACAAAAGGTAATGTTATCGGAAAGAAAATTTTATGAGGATTCTAAATCTGCAATTCGTTTTGCGATGCGACGGATACTTTTTGAGAAAATGATATTTGTGTGCAGCTTTCAAAAACTTAAAATTTCTTTAAAAAAAATTTCAATGCGTGAATCGTAATTTTTCTTATATCGCGCCAGGATGCTCCAATCAACAAAAGGTGGAACGTACTTTTTCTTATAGCACGCCAAGATGATCCAATCGACAAATGGTAATGTTATCGGAAAGAAAATTTCATCATGATTCCAAATCTGCAATCCGTTTTGCGATGCGACAGATACATTTTGAGAAAATGATATTTTTGAGCAGCCTTCAAAAACTTAAAATTTCTTTAAAAAATATTCAATGCGTGGAACGTAATTTTTCTTATAGCGCGCCAAGATGTTCCAATCGACAAATGGTAATGTTATCGGAATGAAAATTTCATCAAGATTCCAAATCTGCAATTCGTTTTGCGATGCGACGGATACTTTTTGAGAAAATGATATTTGTGTGCAGCCTTCAAAAACTTAAAATTTCTTTAAAAAAATTTCAATGCGTGAATCGTAATTTTTCTTATATCGCGCCGGGATGCTTCAATCAACAAAAGGTGGAACGTACTTTTTCTTATAGCGCGCCAAGATGATCCAATCGACAAATGGTAATGTTATCGGAAAGAAAATTTCATCATGATTCCAAATCTGCAATCCGTTTTGCGATGCGACAGATACATTTTGAGAAAATGATATTTTTGAGCAGCCTTCAAAAACTTAAAATTTCTTTAAAAAATATTCAATGCGTGGAACGTAATTTTTCTTATAGCGCGCCAAGATGTTCCAATCGACAAATTGTAATGTTATCGGAATGAACATTTCATCAAGATTCTAAATCTGCAATCCGTTTTGCGATGCGACGGATACTTTTTGAGAAAATGATATTTTTGAGCAGCCTTCAAAAACTTAAAATTTCTTTAAAAAATATTCAATGCGTGGAACGTAATTTTTCTTATAGCGCGCCTAGATGTTCCAATCGACAAATGGTAATGTTATCGGAAAGAAAATTTCATCATGATTCCAAATCTGCAATCCGTTTTGCGATGCGACAGATACATTTTGAGAAAATGATATTTTTGAGCAGCCTTCAAAAATTTAAAATTTCTTAAAAAAAAATTCAATACGAGAATCGTAATTTTTCTTATATCGCGCCAGGATGCTCCAATCACCAAAAGGTAATGCTATCGGAAAGAAATTTTCATGAGGATTCTAAATCTGCAATCCGTTTTGCGATGCGACGGATACTTTTTGAGAAAATGATATTTTTGAGCAGCCTTCAAAAACTTAAAATCTCTTTAAAAAAAAATTCAATGCGTGGAACCTAATTTTTCTTATAGCGTACCAAGATGATCCAATCGACAGATGGTAATGTTATCGGAATGAAAATTTCATCAAGATTCCAAATCTGCAATTCGTTTTGCGATGCGACGGATACTTTTTGAGAAAATGATATTTGTGTGCAGCCTTCAAAAACTTAAAATTTCTTTAAAAAAATTTCAATGCGTGAATCGTAATTTTTCTTATATCGCGCCGGGATGCTCCAATCAACAAAAGGTAATGTTGTCGGAAAGAAAATTTCATGAGGATTCTAAATCTGCAATCCGTTTTGCGATGCGACGGATACTTTTTGAGAAAATGATATTTTTGAGCAGCCTTCAAAAACTTAAAATTTCTTTAAAAAAATTTCAATGCGTGAAACGTAATTTTTCTTATATCGCGCCGGGATGCTCCAATCAACAAAAGGTAATGTTATCGGAAAGAAAATTTCATGAGGATTCTAAATCTGCAATTCGTTTTGCGATGCGACGGATACTTTTTGAGAAAATGATATTTGTGTGCAGCCTTCAAAAACTTAAAATTTCTTTAAAAAAAATTTCAATGCGTGAATCGTAATTTTTCTTATATCGCGCCAGGATGCTCCAATCAACAAAAGGTGGAACGTACTTTTTCTTATAGCGCGCCAAGATGATCCAATCGACAAATGGTAATGTTATCGGAAAGAAAATTTCATCATGATTCAAATCTGCAATCCGTTTGCGATGCGACAGATACATTTTGAGAAAATGGATATTTTTGAGCAGCCTTCAAAAACTTAAAATTTCTTTAAAAAATATTCAATGCGTGGAACGTAATTTTTCTTATAGCGCGCCAAGATGTTCCAATCGACAAATTGTAATGTTATCGGAATGAACATTTCATCAGATTCTAAATCTGCATGCACTTTTTGAGAAAATGATATTTTTGAGCAGCCTTCAAAAACTTAAAATTTCTTTAAAAATATTCAATGCGTGGAACGTAATTTTTCATTATAGCGCGCCTAGATGTTCCAATCGACAAATGGTAATGTTATCGGAAAGAAAATTTCATCATGATTCCAAATCTGCATCCGTTTTGCGATGCGACAGATACATTTTGAGAAAATGATATTTTTGAGCAGCCTTCAAAAATTTAAAATTTCTTAAAAAAAAATTCAATACGAGAATCGTAATTTTTCTTATATCGCGCCAGGATGCTCCAATCACCAAAGGTAATGCTTCGGAAAGAAATTTTCATGAGGATTCTAAATCTGCAATCCGTTTTGCGATGCGACGGATACTTTTTGAGAAAATGATATTTTTGAGCAGCCTTCAAAAACTTAAAATCTCTTTAAAAAAAAATTCAATGCGTGGAACCTAATTTTTCTTATAGCGTACCAAGATGATCCAATCGACAGATGGTAATGTTATCGGAATGAAAATTTCATCAAGATTCCAAATCTGCAATTCGTTTTGCGATGCGACGGATACTTTTTGAGAAAATGATATTTGTGTGCAGCCTTCAAAAACTTAAAATTTCTTTAAAAATATTCAATGCGTGGAACGTAATTTTTCTTATAGCGCGCCAAGATGTTCCAATCGACAAAATGGTAATGTTATCGGAATGAAAATTCATCAAGATTCCAAATCTGCAATTCGTTTTGCGATGCGACGGATACTTTTTGAGAAAATGATATTTGTGTGCAGCCTTCAAAAACTTAAAATTTCTTTAAAAAAATTTCAATGCGTGAATCGTAATTTTTCTTATATCGCGCCGGGATGCTCCAATCAACAAAAGGTAATGTTGTCGGAAAGATAAATTTCATGAGGATTCTAAATCTGCAATCCGTTTTGCGATGCGACGGATACTTTTTGAGAAAATGATATTTTTGAGCAGCCTTCAAAACTTAAAATTTCTTTAAAAAAATTTCAATGCGTGAATCGTAATTTTTCTTATATCGCGCCGGGATGCTCCAATCAACAAAAGGTAATGTTATCGGAAAGAAAATTTCATGAGGATTCTAAATCTGCAATCCGTTTTGCGATGCGACGGATACTTTTTGAGAAAATGATATTTTTGAGCAGCCTTCAAAAACTTAAAATCTCTTTAAAATAAAATTCAATGCGTGGAACCTAATTTTTCTTATAGCGCGCCAAGGATGATCCATCGACAAATGGTAATGTTATCGGAAAGAAAATTTCATCAAGATTCTAAATCTGCAATCCGTTTTGCGATGCGACAGATACATTTTGAGAAAATGATATTTTTGAGCAGCCTTCAAAAACTTAAAATTTCTTTAAAAAATATTCAATGCGTGGAACGTAATTTTTCTTATAAGCGCGCCAAGATGTTCCAATCGACAAATGGTAATGTTATCGGAAAGAAAATTTCATCATGAATCCAAATCTGCAATCCGTTTTGCGATGCGACGGATACATTTTGAGAAAATGATATTTTTGAGCAGCCTTCAAAAATTTAAAATTCTTAAAAAAAATTCAATACGAGAATCGTAATTTTTCTTATATCGCGCCAGGATGCTCCAATCACCAAAAGGTAATGTTATCGAAAGAAATTTTCATGAGGATTCTAAATCTGCAATCCGTTTTGCGATGCGACGGATACTTTTTGAGAAAATTATATTTTTGAGCAGCCTTCAAAAACTTAAAATCTCTTTAAAAAAAAAATTCATGCGTGGAACCTAATTTTTCTTATAGCGCGCCAAGATGTTGCAATCGACAAATGGTAATGTTATCGGAAAGAAAATTTCATCATGATTCCAAATCTGCAATCCGTTTTGCGATGCGACGGATACTTTTTGAGAAAATGATATTTTTGAGCAGCCTTCAAAAACTTAAAATTTCTTTAAAAAAAAATCAATGCGTGAATCGTAATTTTTTCTTATATCGCGCCAGCATGCTCCAATCAACAAATGGTAATGTTATCGGAAAAAAAATTTCATGAGGATTCTAAATCTGCAATCCGTTTT
This sequence comes from Chalcosyrphus nemorum, assembly GCA_949716465.1. Classification (NCBI taxonomy): domain Eukaryota; kingdom Metazoa; phylum Arthropoda; class Insecta; order Diptera; family Syrphidae; genus Chalcosyrphus; species Chalcosyrphus nemorum. The sequence goes on along the minus strand of CATIXX010000007.1, from coordinate 105,934 downwards.
GCGATGCGACGGATACTTTTTGAGAAAATGATATTTTTGAGCAGCCTTCAAAAACTTAAAATTTCTTTAAAAAAATTTCAATGCGTGAATCGTAATTTTTCTTATATCGCGCCGGGATGCTCCAATCAACAGAAGGTAATGTTGTCGGAAAGAAAATTTCATGAGGATATCTAAATCTGCAATCCGTTTTGCGATGCGACGGATACTTTTTGAGAAAATGATATTTTTGAGCAGCCTTCAAAAACTTAAAATTTCTTTAAAAAATTTCAATGCGTGAATCGTAATTTTCTTATATCGCGCCGAGATGCTCCAATCAACAAAAGGTAATAAAGGTAATGTTATCGGAAAGAAAATTTCATGAGGATTCTAAATCTGCAATTCGTTTTGCGATGCGACGGATACTTTTTGAGAAAATGATATTTGTGTGCAGCCTTCAAAAACTTAAAATTTCTTTAAAAAAAATTTCAATGCGTGAATCGTAATTTTTCTTATATCGCGCCAGGATGCTCCAATCAACAAAAGGTGGAACGTACTTTTTCTTATAGCGCGCCAAGATGATCCAATCGACAAATGGTAATGTTATCGGAAAGAAAATTTCATCATGATTCCAAATCTGCAATCCGTTTTGCGATGCGACAGATACATTTTGAGAAAGTGATATTTTTGAGCAGCCTTCAAAAACTTAAAATTTCTTTAAAAAATATTCAATGCGTGGAACGTAATTTTTCTTATAGCGCGCCAAGATGTTCCAATCGACAAATTGTAATGTTATCGGAATGAAAATTTCATCAAGATTCCAAATCTGCAATCCGTTTTGCGATGCGACGGATACTTTTTGAGAAAATGATATTTTTGAGCAGCCTTCAAAAACTTAAAATTTCTTTAAAATATATTCAATGCGTGGAACGTAATTTTTCTTATAGCGCGCCAAGATGTTCCAATCGACAAATGGTAATGTTATCGGAAAGAAAATTTCATCATGATTCCAAATCTGCAATCCGTTTTGCGATGCGACAGATACATTTTGAGAAAATGATATTTTTGAGCAGCCTTCAAAAATTTAAAATTTCTTAAAAAAAAATTCAATACGAGAATCGTAATTTTTCTTATATCGCGCCAGGATGCTCCAATCACCAAAAGGTAATGCTATCGGAAAGAAATTTTCATGAGGATTCTAAATCTGCAATCCGTTTTGCGATGCGACGGATACTTTTTGAGAAAATGATATTTTTGAGCAGCCTTCAAAAACTTAAAATCTCTTTAAAAAAAAATTCAATGCGTGGAACCTAATTTTTCTTATAGCGTACCAAGATGATCCAATCGACAGATGGTAATGTTATCGGAATGAAAATTTCATCAAGATTCCAAATCTGCAATTCGTTTTGCGATGCGACGGATACTTTTTGAGAAAATGATATTTGTGTGCAGCCTTCAAAAACTTAAAATTTCTTTAAAAAATATTCAATGCGTGGAACGTAATTTTTCTTATAGCGCGCCAAGATGTTCCAATCGACAAATGGTAATGTTATCGGAAAGAAAATTTCATCAAGATTCCAAATCTGCAATTCGTTTTGCGATGCGACGGATACTTTTTGAGAAAATGATATTTGTGTGCAGCCTTCAAAAATTTAAAATTTCTTAAAAAAAAATTCAATACGAGAATCGTAATTTTTCTTATATCGCGCCAGGATGCCCCAATCACCAAAAAGTAATGCTATCGGAAAGAAATTTTCATGAGGATTCTAAATCTGCAATCCGTTTTGCGATGCGACGGATACTTTTTGAGAAAATGATATTTTTGAGCAGCCTTCAAAAACTTAAAATCTCTTTAAAAAAAAATTCAATGCGTGGAACCTAATTTTTCTTATAGCGTACCAAGATGATCCAATCGACAGATGGTAATGTTATCGGAATGAAAATTTCATCAAGATTCCAAATCTGCAATTCGTTTTGCGATGCGACGGATACTTTTTGAGAAAATGATATTTGTGTGCAGCCTTCAAAAACTTAAAATTTCTTTAAAAAATATTCAATGCGTGGAACGTAATTTTTCTTATAGCGCGCCAAGATGTTCCAATCGACAAATGGTAATGTTATCGGAATGAAAATTTCATCAAGATTCCAAATCTGCAATTCGTTTTGCGATGCGACGGATACTTGTTAAGAAAATGATATTTTTGAGCAGCCTTCAGAAACTTAAAATCTCTTTAAAAAAAAATTCAATGCGTGGAACCTAATTTTTCTTATAGCGTACCAAGATGATCCAATCGACAGATGGTAATGTTATCGGAATGAAAATTTCATCAAGATTCCAAATCTGCAATTCGTTTTGCGATGCGACGGATACTTTTTGAGAAAATGATATTTGTGTGCAGCCTTCAAAAACTTAAAATTTCTTTAAAAAAAATTTCAATGCGTGAATCGTAATTTTTCTTATATCGCGCCAGGATGCTCCAATCAACAAAAGGTGGAACGTACTTTTTCTTATAGCGCGCCAAGATGATCCAATCGACAAATGGTAATGTTGTCGGAAAGAAAATTTCATGAGGATTCTAAATCTGCAATCCGTTTTGCGATGCGACGGATACTTTTTGAGAAAATGATATTTTTGAGCAGCCTTCAAAAACTTAAAATTTCTTTAAAAAAATTTCAATGCGTGAATCGTAATTTTTCTTATATCGCGCCGGGATGCTCCAATCAACAAAAGGTAATGTTATCGGAAAGAAAATTTTATGAGGATTCTAAATCTGCAATTCGTTTTGCGATGCGACGGATACTTTTTGAGAAAATGATATTTGTGTGCAGCTTTCAAAAACTTAAAATTTCTTTAAAAAAAATTTCAATGCGTGAATCGTAATTTTTCTTATATCGCGCCAGGATGCTCCAATCAACAAAAGGTGGAACGTACTTTTTCTTATAGCACGCCAAGATGATCCAATCGACAAATGGTAATGTTATCGGAAAGAAAATTTCATCATGATTCCAAATCTGCAATCCGTTTTGCGATGCGACAGATACATTTTGAGAAAATGATATTTTTGAGCAGCCTTCAAAAACTTAAAATTTCTTTAAAAAATATTCAATGCGTGGAACGTAATTTTTCTTATAGCGCGCCAAGATGTTCCAATCGACAAATGGTAATGTTATCGGAATGAAAATTTCATCAAGATTCCAAATCTGCAATTCGTTTTGCGATGCGACGGATACTTTTTGAGAAAATGATATTTGTGTGCAGCCTTCAAAAACTTAAAATTTCTTTAAAAAAATTTCAATGCGTGAATCGTAATTTTTCTTATATCGCGCCGGGATGCTTCAATCAACAAAAGGTAATGTTGTCGGAAAGAAAATTTCATGAGGATTCTAAATCTGCAATCCGTTTTGCGATGCGACGGATACTTTTTGAGAAAATGATATTTTTGAGCAGCCTTCAAAAACTTAAAATTTCTTTAAAAAAATTTCAATGCGTGAATCGTAATTTTTCTTATATCGCGCCGGGATGCTCCAATCAACAAAAGGTAATGTTATCAGAAAGAAAATTTCATGAGGATTCTAAATCTGCAATCCGTTTTGCGATGCGACGGATACTTTTTGAGAAAATGATATTTTTGAGCAGCCTTCAAAAACTTAAAATCTCTTTAAAAAAAAATTCAATGCGTGGAACCTAATTTTTCTTATAGCGCGCCAAGATGATCCAATCGACAAATGGTAATGTTATCGGAAAGAAAATTTCATCAAGATTCTAAATCTGCAATCCGTTTTGCGATGCGACGGATACATTTTTAGAAAATGATATTTTTGAGCAGCCTTCAAAAACTTAAAATTTCTTTAAAAAATATTCAATGCGTGGAACGTAATTTTTCTTATAGCGCGCCAAGATGTTCCAATCGACAAATGGTAATGTTATCGGAAAGAAAATTTCATCATGAATCCAAATCTGCAATCCGTTTTGCGATGCGACGGATACATTTTGAGAAAATGATATTTTTGAGCAGCCTTCAAAAATTTAAAATTTCTTAAAAAAAAATTCAATACGAGAATCGTAATTTTTCTTATATCGCGCCAGGATGCTCCAATCACCAAAAGGTAATGTTATCGGAAAGAAATTTTCATGAGGATTCTAAATCTGCAATCCATTTTGCGATGCGACGGATACTTTTTGAGAAAATGATATTTTTGAGCAGCCTTCAAAAACTTAAAATCTCTTTAAAAAAAAAATTCAATGCGTGGAACCTAATTTTTCTTATAGCGCGCCAAGATGTTCCAATCGACAAATGGTAATGTTATCGGAAAGAAAATTTCATCATGATTCCAAATCTGCAATCCGTTTTGCGATGCGACGGATACTTTTTGAGAAAATGATATTTTTGAGCAGCCTTCAAAAACTTAAAATTTCTTTAAAAAAAATTCAATGCGTGAATCGTAATTTTTCTTATATCGCGCCAGCATGCTCCAATCAACAAATGGTAATGTTATCGGAAAAAAAATTTCATGAGGATTCTAAATCTGCAATCCGTTTTGCGATGCGACGGATACTTTTTGAGAAAATGATATTTTTGAGCAGCCTTCAAAAACTTAAAATTTCTTTAAAAAAATTTCAATGCGTGAATCGTAATTTTTCTTATATCGCGCCGGGATGCTCCAATCAACAGAAGGTAATGTTGTCGGAAAGAAAATTTCATGAGGATTCTAAATCTGCAATCCGTTTTGCGATGCGACGGATACTTTTTGAGAAAATGATATTTTTGAGCAGCCTTCAAAAACTTAAAATTTCTTTAAAAAAATTTCAATGCGTGAATCGTAATTTTTCTTATATCGCGCCGGGATGCTCCAATCAACAAAAGGTAATGTTATCGGAAAGAAAATTTCATGAGGATTCTAAATCTGCAATTCGTTTTGCGATGCGACGGATACTTTTTGAGAAAATGATATTTGTGTGCAGCCTTCAAAAACTTAAAATTTCTTTAAAAAAAATTTCAATGCGTGAATCGTAATTTTTCTTATATCGCGCCAGGATGCTCCAATCAACAAAAGGTGGAACGTACTTTTTCTTATAGCGCGCCAAGATGATCCAATCGACAAATGGTAATGTTATCGGAAAGAAAATTTCATCATGATTCCAAATCTGCAATCCGTTTTGCGATGCGACAGATACATTTTGAGAAAATGATATTTTTGAGCAGCCTTCAAAAACTTAAAATTTCTTTAAAAAATATTCAATGCGTGGAACGTAATTTTTCTTATAGCGCGCCAAGATGTTCCAATCGACAAATTGTAATGTTATCGGAATGAAAATTTCATCAAGATTCTAAATCTGCAATCCGTTTTGCGATGCGACGGATACTTTTTGAGAAAATGATATTTTTGAGCAGCCTTCAAAAACTTAAAATTTCTTTAAAAAATATTCAATGCGTGGAACGTAATTTTTCTTATAGCGCGCCAAGATGTTCCAATCGACAAATGGTAATGTTATCGGAAAGAAAATTTCATCATGATTCCAAATCTGCAATCCGTTTTGCGATGCGACAGATACATTTTGAGAAAATGATATTTTTGAGCAGCCTTCAAAAATTTAAAATTTCTTAAAAAAAAATTCAATACGAGAATCGTAATTTTTCTTATATCGCGCCAGGATGCTCCAATCACCAAAAGGTAATGCTATCGGAAAGAAATTTTCATGAGGATTCTAAATCTGCAATCCGTTTTGCGATGCGACGGATACTTTTTGAGAAAATGATATTTTTGAGCAGCCTTCAAAAACTTAAAATCTCTTTAAAAAAAAATTCAATGCGTGGAACCTAATTTTTCTTATAGCGTACCAAGATGATCCAATCGACAGATGGTAATGTTATCGGAATGAAAATTTCATCAAGATTCCAAATCTGCAATTCGTTTTGCGATGCGACGGATACTTTTTGAGAAAATGATATTTTTGAGCAGCCTTCAAAAACTTAAAATTTCTTTAAAAAAATTTCAATGCGTGAATCGTAATTTTTCTTATATCGCGCCGGGATGCTCCAATCAACAGAAGGTAATGTTGTCGGAAAGAAAATTTTATGAGGATTCTAAATCTGCAATCCGTTTTGCGATGCGACGGATACTTTTTGAGAAAATGATATTTGTGTGCAGCCTTCAAAAACTTAAAATTTCTTTAAAAAAATTTCAATGCGTGAATCGTAATTTTTCTTATATCGCGCCGGGATACTCCAATCAACAAAAGGTAATGTTATCGGAAAGAAAATTTCATGAGGATTCTAAATCTGCAATCCGTTTTGCGATGCGACGGATACTTTTTGAGAAAATGATATTTTTGAGCAGCCTTCAAAAACTTAAAATCTCTTTAAAAAAAAATTCAATGCGTGGAACCTAATTTTTCTTATAGCGCGCCAAGATGATCCAATCGACAAATGGTAATGTTATCGGAAAGAAAATTTCATCAAGATTCTAAATCTGCAATCCGTTTTGCGATGCGACGGATACATTTTGAGAAAATGATATTTTTGAGCAGCCTTCAAAAACTTAAAATTTCTTTAAAAAATATTCAATGCGTGGAACGTAATTTTTCTTATAGCGCGCCAAGATGTTCCAATCGACAAATGGTAATGTTATCGGAAAGAAAATTTCATCATGATTCCAAATCTGCAATCCGTTTTGCGATGCGACGGATACATTTTGAGAAAATGATATTTTTGAGCAGCCTTCAAAAATGTAAAATTTCTTAAAAAAAAATTCAATACGAGAATCGTAATTTTTCTTATATCGCGCCAGGATGCTCCAATCACCAAAAGGTAATGTTATCGGAAAGAAATTTTCATGAGGATTCTAAATCTGCAATCCGTTTTGCGATGCGACGGATACTTTTTGAGAAAATGATATTTTTGAGCAGCCTTCAAAAACTTAAAATCTCTTTAAAAAAAAAATTCAATGCGTGGAACCTAATTTTTCTTATAGCGCGCCAAGATGTTCCAATCGACAAATGGTAATGTTATCGGAAAGAAAATTTCATCATGATTCCAAATCTGCAATCCGTTTTGCGATGCGACGGATACTTTTTGAGAAAATGATATTTTTGAGCAGCCTTCAAAAACTTAAAATTTCTTTAAAAAAAATTCAATGCGTGAATCGTAATTTTTCTTATATCGCGCCAGCATGCTCCAATCAACAAATGGTAATGTTATCGGAAAAAAAATTTCATGAGGATTCTAAATCTGCAATCCGTTTTGCGATGCGACGGATACATTTTGAGAAAATGATATTTTTGAGCAGCCTTCAAAAATGTAAAATTTCTTAAAAAAAAATTCAATACGAGAATCGTAATTTTTCTTATATCGCGCCAGGATGCTCCAATCACCAAAAGGTAATGTTATCGGAAAGAAATTTTCATGAGGATTCTAAATCTGCAATCCGTTTTGCGATGCGACGGATACTTTTTGAGAAAATGATATTTTTGAGCAGCCTTCAAAAACTTAAAATCTCTTTAAAAAAAAAATTCAATGCGTGGAACCTAATTTTTCTTATAGCGCGCCAAGATGTTCCAATCGACAAATGGTAAAGTTATCGGTAAGAAAATTTCATCATGATTCCAAATCTGCAATCCGTTTTGCGATGCGACGGATACTTTTTGAGAAAATGATATTTTTGAGCAGCCTTCAAAAACTTAAAATTTCTTTAAAAAAAATTCAATGCGTGAATCGTAATTTTTCTTATATTGCGCCAGCATGCTCCAATCAACAAATGGTAATGTTATCGGAAAAAAAATTTCATGAGGATTCTAAATCTGCAATCCGTTTTGCGATGCGACGGATACTTTTTGAGAAAATGATATTTTTGAGCAGCCTTCAAAAACTTAAAATTTCTTTAAAAAAATTTCAATGCGTGAATCGTAATTTTTCTTATATCGCGCCGGGATGCTCCAATCAACAAAAGGTAATGTTGTCGGAAAGAAAATTTCATGAGAATTCTAAATCTGCAATCCGTTTTGCGATGCGACGGATACTTTTTGAGAAAATGATATTTTTGAGCAGCCTTCAAAAACTTAAAATTTCTTTAAAAAAATTTCAATGCGTGAATCGTAATTTTTCTTATATCGCGCCGGGATGCTCCAATCAACAAAAGGTAATGTTATCGGAAAGAAAATTTCATGAGGATTCTAAATCTGCAATTCGTTTTGCGATGCGACGGATACTTTTTGAGAAAATGATATTTGTGTGCAGCCTTCAAAAACTTAAAATTTCTTTAAAAAAAATTTCAATGCGTGAATCGTAATTTTTCTTATATCGCGCCAGGATGCTCCAATCAACAAAAGGTGGAACGTACTTTTTCTTATAGCGCGCCAAGATGATCCAATCGACAAATGGTAATGTTATCGGAAAGAAAATTTCATCATGATTCCAAATCTGCAATCCGTTTTGCGATGCGACAGATACATTTTGAGAAAATGATATTTTTGAGCAGCCTTCAAAAACTTAAAATTTCTTTAAAAAATATTCAATGCGTGGAACGTAATTTTTCTTATAGCGCGCCAAGATGTTCCAATCGACAAATTGTAATGTTATCGGAATGAAAATTTCATCAAGATTCTAAATCTGCAATCCGTTTTGCGATGCGACGGATACTTTTTGAGAAAATGATATTTTTGTGCAGCCTTCAAAAACTTAAAATTTCTTTAAAAAAAATTCAATGCGTGGAACGTAATTTTTCTTATAGCGCGCCAAGATGATCCAATCGACAAATGGTAATGTTATCGGAATGAAAATTTCATCCAGATTCCAAATCTGCTATCCGTTTTGCGATGCGACGGATACTTTTTGAGAAAATGATATGTGTGTGCAGCCTTCAAAAACTTAAAATTTCTTTAAAAAGAATTTCAATGCGTGAATCGTAATTTTTCTTATATCGCGCCGGGATGCTCCAATCAACAAAAGGTAATGTTATCGGAAAGAAAATTTCATGAGGATTCTAAATCTGCAATCCGTTTTGCGATGCGACAGATACTTTTTGAGAAAATGATATTTTTGAGCAGCCTTCAAAAACTTAAAATTTCTTTAAAAAAATTTCAATGCGTGAATCGTAATTTTTCTTATATCGCGCCGGGATGCTCCAATCAACAAAAGGTAATGTTATCGGAAAGAAAATTTCATGAGGATTCTAAATCTGCAATTCGTTTTGCGATGCGACGGATACTTTTTGAGAAAATGATATTTGTGTGCAGCCTTCAAAAACTTAAAATTTCTTTAAAAAAAATTTCAATGCGTGAATCGTAATTTTTCTTATATCGCGCCAGGATGCTCCAATCAACAAAAGGTGGAACGTACTTTTTCTTATAGCGCGCCAAGATGATCCAATCGACAAATGGTAATGTTATCGGAAAGAAAATTTCATCATGATTCCAAATCTGCAATCCGTTTTGCGATGCGACAGATACATTTTGAGAAAATGATATTTTTGAGCAGCCTTCAAAAACTTAAAATTTCTTTAAAAAATATTCAATGCGTGGAACGTAATTTTTCTTATAGCGCGCCAAGATGTTCCAATCGACAAATTGTAATGTTATCGGAATGAAAATTTCATCAAGATTCTAAATCTGCAATCCGTTTTGCGATGCGACAGATACTTTTTGAGAAAATGATATTTTTGAGCAGCCTTCAAAAACTTAAAATTTCTTTAAAAAAAATTCAATGCGTGGAACGTAATTTTTCTTATAGCGCGCCAAGATGTTCCAATCGACAAATGGTAATGTTATCGGAAAGAAAATTTTATGAGAATTCCAAATCTGCAATCCGTTTTGCGATGCGACGGATACTTTTTGAGAAAATGATATTTTTGTGCATTTTAATGTTATCGGAATGAAAATTTCATCCAGATTCCAAATCTGCTATCCGTTTTGCGATGCGACGGATACTTTTTGAGAAAATGATATGTGTGTGCAGCCTTCAAAAACTTAAAATTTCTTTAAAAAGAATTTCAATGCGTGAATCGTAATTTTTCTTATATCGCGCCGGGATGCTCCAATCAACAAAAGGTAATGTTATCGGAAAGAAAATTTCATGAGGATTCTAAATCTGCAATCCGTTTTGCGATGCGACAGATACTTTTTGAGAAAATGATATTTTTGAGCAGCCTTCAAAAACTTAAAATTTCTTTAAAAAAAATTCAATGCGTGAATCGTAATTTTTCTTATATCGCGCCAGGATGCTCCAATCAACAAAGGGTAATGTTATCGGAAAGAAAATTTCATAAGAATTCTAAATCTGCAATCCGTTTTGCGATGCGACGGATACTTTTTGAGAAAATGATATTTTTGAGCAGGTTTCAAAAACTTAAAATCTCTTTAAAAAAAGTTCAATGCGTGGAACCTAATTTTTCTTATAGCGCGCCAAGATGATCCAATCGACAAATGGTAATGTTATCGGAAAGAAAATTTCATCAAGATTCTAAATCTGCAATCCGTTTTGCGATGCGACGGATACATTTTGAGAAAATGATATTTTTGAGCAGCCTTCAAAAACTTAAAATTTCTTTAAGAAATATTCAATGCGTGGAACGTAATTTTTCTTATAGCGCGCCAAGATGTTCCAATCGACAAATGGTAATGTTATCGGAAAGAAAATTTCATCATGATTCCAAATCTGCAATCCGTTTTGCGATGCGAAAGATACATTTTGAGAAAATGATATTTTTGAGCAGCCTTCAAAAATTTAAAATTTCTTAAATAAAATTCAATACGAGAATCGTAATTTTTCTTATATCGCGCCAGGATGCTCCAATCACCAAAAGGTAATGCTATCGGAAAGAAATTTTCATGAGGATTCTAAATCTGCAATCCGTTTTGCGATGCGACGGATACTTTTTGAGAAAATGATACTTTTGAGCAGCCTTCAAAAACTTAAAATCTCTTTAAAAAAAAATTCAATGCGTGGAACCTAATTTTTCTTATAGCGTACCAAGATGATCCAATCGACAGATGGTAATGTTATCGGAATGAAAATTTCATCAAGATTCCAAATCTGCAATTCGTTTTGCGATGCGACGGATACTTTTTGAGAAAATGATATTTGTGTGCAGCCTTCAAAAACTTAAAATTTCTTTAAAAAATATTCAATGCGTGGAACGTAATTTTTCTTATAGCGCGCCAAGATGTTCCAATCGACAAATGGTAATGTTATCGGAATGAAAATTTCATCAAGATTCCAAATCTGCAATTCGTTTTGCGATGCGACGGATACTTTTTGAGAAAATGATATGTGTGTGCAGCCTTCAAAAACTTAAAATTTCTTTAAAAAGAATTTCAATGCGTGAATCGTAATTTTTCTTATATCGCGCCGGGATGCTCCAATCAACAAAAGGTAATGTTATCGGAAAGAAAATTTCATGCGGATTCTAAATCTGCAATCCGTTTTGCGATGCGACGGATACTTTTTGAGAAAATGATATTTTTGAGCAGCCTTCAAAAACTTAAAATTTCTTAAAAAAAATTTCAATGCGTGAAACGTAATTTTTCTTATATCGCGCCGGGATGCTCCAATCAACAAAAGGTAATGTTGTCGGAAAGAAAATTTCATGAGGATTCTAAATCTGCAATCCGTTTTGCGATGCGACGGATACTTTTTGAGAAAATGATATTTTTGAGCAGCCTTCAAAAACTTAAAATTTCTTTAAAAAAAATTCAATGCGTGGAACGTAATTTTTCTTATAGCGCGCCAAGATGATCCAATCGACAAATGGTAATGTTATCGGAATGAAAATTTCATCCAGATTCCAAATCTGCTATCCGTTTTGCGATGCGACGGATACTTTTTGAGAAAATGATATGTGTGTGCAGCCTTCAAAAACTTAAAATTTCTTTAAAAAGAATTTCAATGCGTGAATCGTAATTTTTCTTATATCGCGCCGGGATGCTCCAATCAACAAAAGGTAATGTTATCGGAAAGAAAATTTCATGAGGATTCTAAATCTGCAATCCGTTTTGCGATGCGACAGATACTTTTTGAGAAAATGATATTTTTGAGCAGCCTTCAAAAACTTAAAATTTCTTTAAAAAAATTTCAATGCGTGAATCGTAATTTTTCTTATATCGCGCCGGGATGCTCCAATCAACAAAAGGTAATGTTATCGGAAAGAAAATTTCATGAGGATTCTAAATCTGCAATTCGTTTTGCGATGCGACGGATACTTTTTGAGAAAATGATATTTGTGTGCAGCCTTCAAAAACTTAAAATTTCTTTAAAAAAAATTTCAATGCGTGAATCGTAATTTTTCTTATATCGCGCCAGGATGCTCCAATCAACAAAAGGTGGAACGTACTTTTTCTTATAGCGCGCCAAGATGATCCAATCGACAAATGGTAATGTTATCGGAAAGAAAATTTCATCATGATTCCAAATCTGCAATCCGTTTTGCGATGCGACAGATACATTTTGAGAAAATGATATTTTTGAGCAGCCTTCAAAAACTTAAAATTTCTTTAAAAAATATTCAATGCGTGGAACGTAATTTTTCTTATAGCGCGCCAAGATGTTCCAATCGACAAATTGTAATGTTATCGGAATGAAAATTTCATCAAGATTCTAAATCTGCAATCCGTTTTGCGATGCGACAGATACTTTTTGAGAAAATGATATTTTTGAGCAGCCTTCAAAAACTTAAAATTTCTTTAAAAAAAATTCAATGCGTGGAACGTAATTTTTCTTATAGCGCGCCAAGATGTTCCAATCGACAAATGGTAATGTTATCGGAAAGAAAATTTTATGAGGATTCCAAATCTGCAATCCGTTTTGCGATGCGACGGATACTTTTTGAGAAAATGATATTTTTGAGCAGCCTTCAAAAACTTAAAATTTCTTTAAAAAAAATTCAATGCGTGGAACGTAATTTTTCTTATAGCGCGCCAAGATGATTCAATCGACAAATGGTAATGTTATCGGAATGAAAATTTCATCCAGATTCCAAATCTGCTATCCGTTTTGCGATGCGACGGATACTTTTTGAGAAAATGATATGTGTGTGCAGCCTTCAAAAACTTAAAATTTCTTTAAAAATAATTTCAATGCGTGAATCGTAATTTTTCTTATATCGCGCCGGGATGCTCCAATCAACAAAAGGTAATGTTATCGGAAAGAAAATTTCATGAGGATTCTAAATCTGCAATCCGTTTTGCGATGCGACAGATACTTTTTGAGAAAATGATATTTTTGAGCAGCCTTCAAAAACTTAAAATTTCTTTAAAAAAAATTCAATGCGTGAATCGTAATTTTTCTTATATCGCGCCAGGATGCTCCAATCAACAAAGGGTAATGTTATCGGAAAGAAAATTTCATGAGAATTCTAAATCTGCAATCCGTTTTGCGATGCGACGGATACTTTTTGAGAAAATGATATTTTTGAGCAGGTTTCAAAAACTTAAAATCTCTTTAAAAAAAAGTTCAATGCGTGGAACCTAATTTTTCTTATAGCGCGCCAAGATGATCCAATCGACAAATGGTAATGTTATCGGAAAGAAAATTTCATCAAGATTCTAAATCTGCAATCCGTTTTGCGATGCGACGGATACATTTTGAGAAAATGATATTTTTGAGCAGCCTTCAAAAACTTAAAATTTCTTTAAGAAATATTCAATGCGTGGAACGTAATTTTTCTTATAGCGCGCCAAGATGTTCCAATCGACAAATGGTAATGTTATCGGAAAGAAAATTTCATCATGATTCCAAATCTGCAATCCGTTTTGCGATGCGACAGATACATTTTGAGAAAATGATATTTTTGAGCAGCCTTCAAAAATTTAAAATTTCTTAAATAAAATTCAATACGAGAATCGTAATTTTTCTTATATCGCGCCAGGATGCTCCAATCACCAAAAGGTAATGCTATCGGAAAGAAATTTTCATGAGGATTCTAAATCTGCAATCCGTTTTGCGATGCGACGGATACTTTTTGAGAAAATGATACTTTTGAGCAGCCTTCAAAAACTTAAAATCTCTTTAAAAAAAAATTCAATGCGTGGAACCTAATTTTTCTTATAGCGTACCAAGATGATCCAATCGACAGATCGTTATGTTATCGGAATGAAAATTTCATCAAGATTCCAAATCTGCAATTCGTTTTGCGATGCGACGGATACTTTTTGAGAAAATGATATTTGTGTGCAGCCTTCAAAAACTTAAAATTTCTTTAAAAAATATTCAATGCGTGGAACGTAATTTTTCTTATAGCGCGCCAAGATGTTTCAATCGACAAATGGTAATGTTATCGGAATGAAAATTTCATCAAGATTCCAAATCTGCAATTCGTTTTGCGATGCGACGGATACTTTTTGAGAAAATGATATGTGTGTGCAGCCTTCAAAAACTTAAAATTTCTTTAAAAAGAATTTCAATGCGTGAATCGTAATTTTTCTTATATCGCGCCGGGATGCTCCAATCAACAAAAGGTAATGTTATCGGAAAGAAAATTTCATGCGGATTCTAAATCTGCAATCCGTTTTGCGATGCGACGGATACTTTTTGAGAAAATGATATTTTTGAGCAGCCTTCAAAAACTTAAAATTTCTTTAAAAAAATTTCAATGCGTGAATCGTAATTTTTCTTATATCGCGCCGGGATGCTCCAATCAACAAAAGGTAATGTTGTCGGAAAGAAAATTTCATGAGGATTCTAAATCTGCAATCCGTTTTGCGATGCGACGGATACTTTTTGAGAAAATGATATTTTTGAGCAGCCTTCAAAAACTTAAAATTTCTTTAAAAAAAATTCAATGCGTGGAACGTAATTTTTCTTATAGCGCGCCAAGATGTTCCAATCGACAAATGGTAATGTTATCGGAAAGAAAATTTTATGAGGATTCCAAATCTGCAATCCGTTTTGCGATGCGACGGATACTTTTTGAGAAAATGATATTTTTGTGCAGCCTTCAAAAACTTAAAATTTCTTTAAAAAAAATTCAATGCGTGGAACGTAATTTTTCTTATAGCGCGCCAAGATGATCCAATCGACAAATGGTAATGTTATCGGAATGAAAATTTCATCCAGATTCCAAATCTGCTATCCGTTTTGCGATGCGACGGATACTTTTTGAGAAAATGATATGTGTGTGCAGCCTTCAAAAACTTAAAATTTCTTTAAAAAGAATTTCAATGCGTGAATCGTAATTTTTCTTATATCGCGCCGGGATGCTCCAATCAACAAAAGGTAATGTTATCGGAAAGAAAATTTCATGAGGATTCTAAATCTGCAATCCGTTTTGCGATGCGACAGATACTTTTTGAGAAAATGATATTTTTGAGCAGCCTTCAAAAACTTAAAATTTCTTTAAAAAAAATTCAATGCGTGAATCGTAATTTTTCTTATATCGCGCCAGGATGCTCCAATCAACAAAGGGTAATGTTATCGGAAAGAAAATTTCATGAGAATTCTAAATCTGCAATCCGTTTTGCGATGCGACGGATACTTTTTGAGAAAATGATATTTTTGAGCAGGTTTCAAAAACTTAAAATCTCTTTAAAAAAAAGTTCAATGCGTGGAACCTAATTTTTCTTATAGCGCGCCAAGATGATCCAATCGACAAATGGTAATGTTATCGGAAAGAAAATTTCATCAAGATTCTAAATCTGCAATCCGTTTTGCGATGCGACGGATACATTTTGAGAAAATGATATTTTTGAGCAGCCTTCAAAAACTTAAAATTTCTTTAAGAAATATTCAATGCGTGGAACGTAATTTTTCTTATAGCGCGCCAAGATGTTCCAATCGACAAATGGTAATGTTATCGGAAAGAAAATTTCATCATGATTCCAAATCTGCAATCCGTTTTGCGATGCGACAGATACATTTTGAGAAAATGATATTTTTGAGCACCCTTCAAAAATTTAAAATTTCTTAAAAAAAAATTCAATACGAGAATCGTAATTTTTCTTATATCGCGCCAGGATGCTCCGATCACCAAAAGGTAATGCTATCGGAAAGAAATTTTCATGAGGATTCTAAATCTGCAATCCGTTTTGCGATGCGACGGATACTTTTTGAGAAAATGATACTTTTGAGCAGCCTTCAAAAACTTAAAATCTCTTTAAAAAAAAATTCAATGCGTGGAACCTAATTTTTCTTATAGCGTACCAAGATGATCCAATCGACAGATGGTAATGTTATCGGAATGAAAATTTCATCAAGATTCCAAATCTGCAATTCGTTTTGCGATGCGACGGATACTTTTTGAGAAAATGATATTTGTGTGCAGCCTTCAAAAACTTAAAATTTCTTTAAAAAATATTCAATGCGTGGAACGTAATTTTTCTTATAGCGCGCCAAGATGTTCCAATCGACAAATGGTAATGTTATCGGAATGAAAATTTCATCAAGATTCCAAATCTGCAATTCGTTTTGCGATGCGACGGATACTTTTTGAGAAAATGATATGTGTGTGCAGCCTTCAAAAACTTAAAATTTCTTTAAAAAGAATTTCAATGCGTGAATCGTAATTTTTCTTATATCGCGGCGGGATGCTCCAATCAACAAAAGGTAATGTTATCGGAAAGAAAATTTCATGCGGATTCTAAATCTGCAATCCGTTTTGCGATGCGACGGATACTTTTTGAGAAAATGATATTTTTGAGCAGCCTTCAAAAACTTAAAATTTCTTTAAAAAAATTTCAATGCGTGAATCGTAATTTTTCTTATATCGCGCCGGGATGCTCCAATCAACAAAAGGTAATGTTGTCGGAAAGAAAATTTCATGAGGATTCTAAATCTGCAATCCGTTTTGCGATGCGACGGATACTTTTTGAGAAAATGATATTTTTGAGCAGCCTTCAAAAACTTAAAATTTCTTTAAAAAAATTTCAATGCGTGAATCGTAATTTTTCTTATATCGCGCCGGGATGCTCCAATCACCAAAAGGTAATGCTATCGGAAAGAAATTTTCATGAGGATTCTAAATCTGCAATCCGTTTTGCGATGCGACGGATACTTTTTGAGAAAATGATATTTTTGAGCAGCCTTCAAAAACTTAAAATCTCTTTAAAAAAAAATTCAATGCGTGGAACCTAATTTTTCTTATAGCGTACCAAGATGATCCAATCGACAGATGGTAATGTTATCGGAATGAAAATTTCATCAAGATTCCAAATCTGCAATTCGTTTTGCGATGCGACAGATACATTTTGAGAAAATGATATTTTTGGGCAGCCTTCAAAAACTTAAAATTTCTTTAAAAAATATTCAATGCGTGGAACGTAATTTTTCTTATAGAGCGCCAAGATGTTCCAATCGACAAATGGTAATGTTATCGGAATGAAAATTTCATCAAGATTCCAAATCTGCAATTCGTTTTGCGATGCGACGGATACTTTTTAAGAAAATGATATTTTTGAGCAGCCTTCAGAAACTTAAAATCTCTTTAAAAAAAAATTCAATGCGTGGAACCTAATTTTTCTTATAGCGTACCAAGATGATCCAATCGACAGATGGTAATGTTATCGGAATGAAAATTTCATCAAGATTCCAAATCTGCAATTCGTTTTGCGATGCGACGGATACTTTTTGAGAAAATGATATTTGTGTGCAGCCTTCAAAAACTTAAAATTTCTTTAAAAAAAATTTCAATGCGTGAATCGTAATTTTTCTTATATCGCGCCAGGATGCTCCAATCAACAAAAGGTGGAACGTACTTTTTCTTATAGCGCGCCAAGATGATCCAATCGACAAATGGTAATGTTATCGGAAAGAAAATTTCATCATGATTCCAAATCTGCAATCCGTTTTGCGATGCGACGGATACTTTTTGAGAAAATGATATTTTTGAGCAGCCTTCAAAAACTTACAATTTCTTTAAAAAAAATTCAATGCGTGAATCGTAATTTTTCTTATATCGCGCCAGCATGCTCCAATCAACAAATGGTAATGTTATCGGAAAAAAAATTTCATGAGGATTCTAAATCTGCAATCCGTTTTGCGATGCGACGGATACTTTTTGAGAAAATGATATTTTTGAGCAGCCTTCAAAAACTTAAAATTTCTTTAAAAAAATTTCAATGCGTGAATCGTAATTTTTCTTATATCGCGCCGGGATGCTCCAATCAACAGAAGGTAATGTTGTCGGAAAGAAAATTTCATGAGGATTCTAAATCTGCAATCCGTTTTGCGATGCGACGGATACTTTTGAGAAAATGATATTTTTGAGCAGCCTTCAAAAACTTAAAATTTCTGTAAAAAAATTTCAATGCGTGAATCGTAATTTTTCTTATATCGCGCCGGGATGCTCCAATCAACAAAAGGTAATGTTATCGGAAAGAAAATTTCATGAGGATTCTAAATCTGCAATTCGTTTTGCGATGCGACGGATACTTTTTGAGAAAATGATATTTGTGTGCAGCCTTCAAAAACATAAAATTTCTTTAAAAAAAATTTCAATGCGTGAATCGTAATTTTTCTTATATCGCGCCAGGATGCTCCAATCAACAAAAGGTGGAACGTACTTTTTCTTATAGCGCGCCAAGATGATCCAATCGACAAATGGTAATGTTATCGGAAAGAAAATTTCATCATGATTCCAAATCTGCAATCCGTTTTGCGATGCGACAGATACATTTTGAGAAAATGATATTTTTGAGCAGCCTTCAAAAACTTAAAATTTCTTTAAAAAATATTCAATGCGTGGAACGTAATTTTTCTTATAGCGCGCCAAGATGTTCCAATCGACAAATGGTAATGTTATCGGAATGAAAATTTCATCAAGATTCCAAATCTGCAATTCGTTTTGCGATGCGACGGATACTTTTTGAGAAAATGATATTTGTGTGCAGCCTTCAAAAACTTAAAATTTCTTTAAAAAAATTTCAATGCGTGAATCGTAATTTTTCTTATATCGCGCCGGGATGCTCCAATCAACAAAAGGTAATGTTGTCGGAAAGAAAATTTCATGAGGATTCTAAATCTGCAATCCGTTTTGCGATGCGACGGATACTTTTTGAGAAAATGATATTTTTGAGCAGCCTTCAAAAACTTAAAATTTCTTTAAAAAAATTTCAATGCGTGAATCGTAATTTTTTTCTTATATCGCGCCGGGATGCTCCAATCAACAAAAGGTAATGTTATCGGAAAGAAAATTTCATGAGGATTCTAAATCTGTAATCCGTTTTGCGATGCGACGGATACTTTTTGAGAAAATGATATTTTTGAGCAGCCTTCAAAAACTTAAAATCTCTTTAAAAAAAAATTCAATGCGTGGAACCTAATTTTTCTTATAGCGCGCCAAGATGATCCAATCGACAAATGGTAATGTTATCGGAAAGAAAATTTCATCAAGATTCTAAATCTGCAATCCGTTTTGCGATGCGACGGATACATTTTGAGAAAATGATATTTTTGAGCAGCCTTCAAAAACTTAAAATTTCTTTAAAAAATATTCAATGCGTGGAACGTAATTTTTCTTATAGCGCGCCAAGATGTTCCAATCGACAAATGGTAATGTTATCGGAAAGAAAATTTCATCATGAATCCAAATCTGCAATCCGTATTGCGATGCGACGGATACATTTTGAGAAAATGATATTTTTGAGCAGCCTTCAAAAATTTAAAATTTCTTAAAAAAAAATTCAATACGAGAATCGTAATTTTTCTTATATCGCGCCAGGATGCTCCAATCACCAAAAGGTAATGTTATCGGAAAGAAATTTTCATGAGGATTCTAAATCTGCAATCCGTTTTGCGATGCGACGGATACTTTTTGAGAAAATGATATTTTTGAGCAGCCTTCAAAAACTTAAAATCTCTTTAAAAAAAAAATTCAATGCGTGGAACCTAATTTTTCTTATAGCGCGCCAAGATGTTCCAATCGACAAATGGTAATGTTATCGGAAAGAAAATTTCATCATGATTCCAAATCTGCAATCCGTTTTGCGATGCGACGGATACTTTTTGAGAAAATGATATTTTTGAGCAGCCTTCAAAAACTTAAAATTTCTTTAAAAAAAATTCAATGCGTGAATCGTAATTTTTCTTATATCGCGCCAGCATGCTCCAATCAACAAATGGTAATGTTATCGGAAAAAAAATTTCATGAGGATTCTAAATCTGCAATCCGTTTTGCGATGCGACGGATACTTTTTGAGAAAATGATATTTTTGAGCAGCCTTCAAAAACTTAAAATTTCTTTAAAAAAATTTCAATGCGTGAATCGTAATTTTTCTTATATCGCGCCGGGATGCTCCAATCAACAGAAGGTAATGCTGTCGGAAAGAAAATTTCATGAGGATTCTAAAACTGCAATCCGTTTTGCGATGCGACGGATACTTTTTGAGAAAATGATATTTTTGAGCAGCCTTCAAAAACTTAAAATTTCTTTAAAAAAATTTCAATGCGTGAATCGTAATTTTTCTTATATCGCGCCGGGATGCTCCAATCAACAAAAGGTAATGTTATCGGAAAGAAAATTTCATGAGGATTCTAAATCTGCAATTCGTTTTGAGATGCGACGGATACTTTTTGAGAAAATGATATTTGTGTGCAGCCTTCAAAAACTTAAAATTTCTTTAAAAAAAATTTCAATGCGTGAATCGTAATTTTTCTTATATCGCGCCAGGATGCTCCAATCAACAAAAGGTGGAACGTACTTTTTCTTATAGCGCGCCAAGATGATCCAATCGACAAATGGTAATGTTATCGGAAAGAAAATTTCATCATGATTCCAAATCTGCAATCCGTTTTGCGATGCGACAGATACATTTTGAGAAAATGATATTTTTGAGCAGCCTTCAAAAACTTAAAATTTCTTTAAAAAATATTCAATGCGTGGAACGTAATTTTTCTTATAGCGCGCCAAGATGTTCCAATCGACAAATTGTAATGTTATCGGAATGAAAATTTCATCAAGATTCTAAATCTGCAATCCGTTTTGCGATGCGACGGATACTTTTTGAGAAAATGATATTTTTGAGCAGCCTTCAAAAACTTAAAATTTCTTTAAAAAATATTCAATGCGTGGAACGTAATTTTTCTTATAGCGCGCCAAGATGTTCCAATCGACAAATGGTAATGTTATCGGAAAGAAAATTTCATCATGATTCCAAATCTGCAATCCGTTTTGCGATGCGACAGATACATTTTAAGAAAATGATATTTTTGAGCAGCCTTCAAAAATTTAAAATTTCTTAAAAAAAAATTCAATACGAGAATCGTAATTTTTCTTATATCGCGCCAGGATGCTCCAATCACCAAAAGGTAATGCTATCGGAAAGAAATTTTCATGAGGATTCTAAATCTGCAATCCGTTTTGCGATGCGACGGATACTTTTTGAGAAAATGATATTTTTGAGCAGCCTTCAAAAACTTAAAATCTCTTTAAAAAAAAATTCAATGCGTGGAACCTAATTTTTCTTATAGCATACCAAGATGATCCAATCGACAGATGGTAATGTTATCGGAATGAAAATTTCATCAAGATTCCAAATCTGCAATTCGTTTTGCGATGCGACGGATACTTTTTGAGAAAATGATATTTGTGTGCAGCCTTCAAAAACTTAAAATTTCTTTAAAAAATATTCAATGCGTGGAACGTATTTTTTCTTATAGCGCGCCAAGATGTTCCAATCGACAAATGGTAATGTTATCGGAATGAAAATTTCATCAAGATTCTAAATCTGCAATCCGTTTTGCGATGCGACGGATACTTTTTGAGAAAATGATATTTTTGAGCAGCCTTCAAAAACTTAAAATTTCTTTAAAAAAATTTCAATGCGTGAATCGTAATTTTTCTTATATCGCGCCGGGATGCTCCAATCAACAAAAGGTAATGTTATCGGAAAGAAAATTTCATGAGGATTCTAAATCTGCAATCCGTTTTGCGATGCGACGGATACTTTTTGAGAAAATGATATTTTTGAGCAGCCTTCAAAAACTTAAAATCTCTTTAAAAAAAAATTCAATGCGTGGAACCTAATTTTTCTTATAGCGCGCCAAGATGATCCAATCGACAAATGGTAATGTTATCGGAAAGAAAATTTCATCATGATTCCAAATCTGCAATCCGTTTTGCGATGCGACAGATACATTTTGAGAAAATGATATTTTTGAGCAGCCTTCAAAAATTTAAAATTTCTTAAAAAAAAATTCAATACGAGAATCGTAATTTTTCTTATATCGCGCCAGGATGCTCCAATCACCAAAAGGTAATGCTATCGGAAAGAAATTTTCATGAGGATTCTAAATCTGCAATCCGTTTTGCGATGCGACGGATACTTTTTGAGAAAATGATATTTTTGAGCAGCCTTCAAAAACTTAAAATCTCTTTAAAAAAAAATTCAATGCGTGGAACCTAATTTTTCTTATAGCGTACCAAGATGATCCAATCGACAGATGGTAATGTTATCGGAATGAAAATTTCATCAAGATTCCAAATCTGCAATTCGTTTTGCGATGCGACGGATACTTTTTGAGAAAATGATATTTGTGTGCAGCCTTCAAAAACTTAAAATTTCTTTAAAAAATATTCAATGCGTGGAACGTATTTTTTCTTATAGCGCGCCAAGATGTTCCAATCGACAAATGGTAATGTTATCGGAATGAAAATTTCATCAAGATTCCAAATCTGCAATTCGTTTTGCGATGCGACGGATACTTTTTGAGAAAATGATATTTGTGTGCAGCCTTCAAAAACTTAAAATTTCTTTAAAAAAATTTCAATGCGTGAATCGTAATTTTTCTTATATCGCGCCGGGATGCTCCAATCAACAAAAGGTAATGTTGTCGGAAAGAAAATTTCATGAGGATTCTAAATCTGCAATCCGTTTTGCGATGCGACGGATACTTTTTGAGAAAATGATATTTTTGAGCAGCCTTCAAAAACTTAAAATTTCTTTAAAAAAATTTCAATGCGTGAATCGTAATTTTTCTTATATCGCGCCGGGATGCTCCAATCAACAAAAGGTAATGTTATCGGAAAGAAAATTTCATGAGGATTCTAAATCTGCAATCCGTTTTGCGATGCGACGGATACTTTTTGAGAAAATGATATTTTTGAGCAGCCTTCAAAAACTTAAAATCTCTTTAAAAAAAAATTCAATGCGTGGAACCTAATTTTTCTTATAGCGCGCCAAGATGATCCAATCGACAAATGGTAATGTTATCGGAAAGAAAATTTCATCAAGATTCTAAATCTGCAATCCGTTTTGCGATGCGACGGATACATTTTGAGAAAATGATATTTTTGAGCAGCCTTCAAAAACTTAAAATTTCTTTAAAAAATATTCAATGCGTGGAACGTAATTTTTCTTATAGCGCGCCAAGATGTTCCAATCGACAAATGGTAATGTTATCGGAAAGAAAATTTCATCATGATTCCAAATCTGCAATCCGTTTTGCGATGCGACGGATACATTTTGAGAAAATGATATTTTTGAGCAGCCTTCAAAAATGTAAAATTTCTTTAAAAAAAATTCAATACGAGAATCGTAATTTTTCTTATATCGCGCCAGGATGCTCCAATCACCAAAAGGTAATGTTATCTGAAAGAAATTTTCATGAGGATTCTAAATCTGCAATCCGTTTTGCAATGCGACGGATACTTTTTGAGAAAATGATATTTTTGAGCAGCCTTCAAAAACTTAAAATCTCTTTAAAAAAAATTCAATGCGTGAATCGTAATTTTTCTTATATCGCGCCAGCATGCTCCAATCAACAAATGGTAATGTTATCGGAAAGAAAATTTCATCATGATTCCAAATCTGCAATCCGTTTTGCGATGCGACGGATACTTTTTGAGAAAATGATATTTTTGAGCAGCCTTCAAAAACTTAAAATTTCTTTAAAAAAAATTCAATGCGTGAATCGTAATTTTTCTTATATCGCGCCAGCATGCTCCAATCAACAAATGGTAATGTTATCGGAAAAAAAATTTCATGAGGATTCTAAATCTGCAATCCGTTTTGCGATGCGACGGATACATTTTGAGAAAATGATATTTTTGAGCAGCCTTCAAAAATGTAATATTTCTTAAAAAAAAATTCAATACGAGAATCGTAATTTTTCTTATATCGCGCCAGGATGCTCCAGTCACCAAAAGGTAATGTTATCGGAAAGAAATTTTCATGAGGATTCTAAATCTGCAATCCGTTTTGCGATGCGACGGATACTTTTTGAGAAAATGATATTTTTGAGCAGCCTTCAAAAACTTAAAATCTCTTTAAAAAAAAAATTCAATGCGTGGAACCTAATTTTTCTTATAGCGCGCCAAGATGTTCCAATCGACAAATGGTAATGTTATCGGAAAGAAAATTTCATCATGATTCCAAATCTGCAATCCGTTTTGCGATGCGACGGATACTTTTTGAGAAAATGATATTTTTGAGCAGCCTTCAAAAACTTAAAATTTCTTTAAAAAAAATTCAATGCGTGAATCGTAATTTTTCTTATATCGCGCCAGCATGCTCCAATCAACAAATGGTAATGTTATCGGAAAAAAAATTTCATGAGGATTCTAAATCTGCAATCCGTTTTGCGATGCGACGGATACTTTTTGAGAAAATGATATTTTTGAGCAGCCTTCAAAAACTTAAAATTTCTTTAAAAAAATTTCAATGCGTGAATCGTAATTTTTCTTATATCGCGCCGGGATGCTCCAATCAACAGAAGGTAATGTTGTCGGAAAGAAAATTTCATGGGGATTCTAAATCTGCAATCTGTTTTGCGATGCGACGGATACTTTTTGAGAAAATGATATTTTTGAGCAGCCTTCAAAAACTTAAAATTTCTTTAAAAAAATTTCAATGCGTGAATCGTAATTTTTCTTATATCGCGCCGGGATGCTCCAATCAACAAAAGGTAATGTTATCGGAAAGAAAATTTCATGAGGATTCTAAATCTGCAATTCGTTTTGCGATGCGACGGATACTTTTTGAGAAAATGATATTTGTGTGCAGCCTTCAAAAACTTAAAATTTCTTTAAAAAAAATTTCAATGCGTGAATCGTAATTTTTCTTATATCGCGCTAGGATGTTCCAATCGACAAATGGTAATGTTATCGGAATGAAAATTTCATCAAGATTCCAAATCTGCAATTCGTTTTGCGATGCGACGGATACTTTTTGAGAAAATGATATGTGTGTGCAGCCTTCAAAAACTTAAAATTTCTTTAAAAAGAATTTCAATGCGTGAATCGTAATTTTTCTTATATCGCGCCGGGATGCTCCAATCAACAAAAGGTAATGTTATCGGAAAGAAAATTTCATGAGGATTCTAAATCTGCAATCCGTTTTGCGATGCGACGGATACTTTTTGAGAAAATGATATTTTTGAGCAGCCTTCAAAAACTTAAAATTTATTTAAAAAAAATTCAATGCGTGAATCGTAATTTTTCTTATATCGCGCCAGGATGCTCCAATCAACAAAGGGTAATGTTATCGGAAAGAAAATTTCATGAGAATTCTAAATCTGCAATCCGTTTTGCGATGCGACGGATACTTTTTGAGAAAATGATATTTTTGAGCAGGTTTCAAAAACTTAAAATCTCTTTAAAAAAAAATTCAATGCGTGGAACCTAATTTTTCTTATAGCGCGCCAAGATGATCCAATCGACAAATGGTAATGTTATCGGAAAGAAAATTTCATCAAGATTCTAAATCTGCAATCCGTTTTGCGATGCGACGGATACATTTTGAGAAAATGATATTTTTGAGCAGCCTTCAGAAACTTAAAATTTCTTTAAGAAATATTCAATGCGTGGAACGTAATTTTTCTTATAGCGCGCCAAGATGTTCCAATCGACAAATGGTAATGTTATCGGAAAGAAAATTTCATCATGATTCCAAATCTGCAATCCGTTTTGCGATGCGACAGATACATTTTGAGAAAATGATATTTTTGAGCAGCCTTCAAAAATTTAAAATTTCTTAAAAAAAAATTCAATACGAGAATCGTAATTTTTCTTATATCGCGCCAGAATGCTCCAATCACCAAAAGGTAATGTTATCGGAAAGAAATTTTCATGAGGATTCTAAATCTGCAATCCGTTTTGCGATGCGACGGATACTTTTTGAGAAAATGATATTTTTGAGCAGCCTTCAAAAACTTAAAATTTCTTTAAAAAAATTTCAATGCGTGAATCGTAATTTTTCTTATATCGCGCCGGGATGCTCCAATCAACAAAAGGTAATGTTGTCGGAAAGAAAATTTCATGAGGATTCTAAATCTGCAATCCGTTTTGCGATGCGACGGATACTTTTTGAGAAAATGATATTTTTGAGCAGCCTTCAAAAACTTAAAATTTCTTTAAAAAAATTTCAATGCGTGAATCGTAATTTTTCTTATATCGCGCCGGGATGCTCCAATCAACAAAAGGTAATGTTATCGGAAAGAAAATTTCATGAGGATTCTAAATCTGCAATCCGTTTTGCGATGCGATGGATACTTTTTGAGAAAATGATATTTTTGAGCAGCCTTCAAAAACTTAAAATCTCTTTAAAAAAAAATTCAATGCGTGGAACCTAATTTTTCTTATAGTGCGCCAAGATGATCCAATCGACAAATGGTAATGTTATCGGAAAGAAAATTTCATCAAGATTCTAAATCTGCAATCCGTTTTGCGATGCGACGGATACATTTTGAGAAAATGATATTTTTGAGCAGCCTTCAAAAACTTAAAATTTCTTTAAAAAATATTCAATGCGTGGAACGTAATTTTTCTTATAGCGCGCCAAGATGTTCCAATCGACAAATGGTAATGTTATCGGAAAGAAAATTTCATCATGATTCCAAATCTGCAATCCGTTTTGCGATGCGACGGATACATTTTGAGAAAATGATATTTTTGAGCAGCCTTCAAAAATTTAAAATTTCTTAAAAAAAAATTCAATACGAGAATCGTAATTTTTCTTATATCGCGCCAGGATGCTCCAATCACCAAAAGGTAATGTTATCGGAAAGAAATTTTCATGACGATTCTATATCTGCAATCCGTTTTGCGATGCGACGGATACTTTTTGAGAAAATCATATTTTTGAGCAGCCTTCAAAAACTTAAAATCTCTTTAAAAAAAAAATTCAATGCGTGGAACCTAATTTTTCTTATAGCGCGCCAAGATGTTCCAATCGACAAATGGTAATGTTATCGGAAAGAAAATTTCATCATGATTCCAAATCTGCAATCCGTTTTGCGATGCGACGGATACTTTTTGAGAAAATGATATTTTTGAGCAGCCTTCAAAAACTTAAAATTTCTTTAAAAAAAATTCAATGCGTGAATCGTAATTTTTCTTATATCGCGCCAGCATGCTCCAATCAACAAATGGTAATGTTATCGGAAAAAAAATTTCATGAGGATTCTAAATCTGCAATCCGTTTTGCGATGCGACGGATACTTTTTGAGAAAATGATATTTTTGAGCAGCCTTCAAAAACTTAAAATTTCTTTAAAAAAAATTCAATGCGTGAATCGTAATTTTTCTTATATCGCGCCGGGATGCTCCAATCAACAGAAGGTAATGTTGTCGGAAAGAAAATTTCATGAGGATTCTAAATCTGCAATCCGTTTTGCGATGCGACGGATACTTTTTGAGAAAATGATATTTTTGAGCAGCCTTCAAAAACTTAAAATTTCTTTAAAAAAATTTCAATGCGTGAATCGTAATTTTTCTTATATCGCGCCGGGATGCTCCAATCAACAAATGGTAATGTTATCGGAAAGAAAATTTCATGAGGATTCTAAATCTGCAATTCGTTTTGCGATGCGACGGATACTTTTTGAGAAAATGATATTTGTGTGCAGCCTTCAAAAACTTAAAATTTCTTTAAAAAAAATTTCAATGCGTGAATCGTAATTTTTCTTATATCGCGCCAGGATGCTCCAATCAACAAAAGGTGGAACGTACTTTTTCTTATAGCGCGCCAAGATGATCCAATCGACAAATGGTAATGTTATCGGAAAGAAAATTTCATCATGATTCCAAATCTGCAATCCGTTTTGCGATGCGACAGATACATTTTGAGAAAATGATATTTTTGAGCAGCCTTCAAAAACTTAAAATTTCTTTAAAAAAATTCAATGCGTGAATCGTAATTTTTCTTATATCGCGCCAGGATGCTCCAATCAACAAAGGGTAATGTTATCGGAAAGGAAATTTCACGAGGATTCTAAATCTGCAATCCGTTTTGCGATGCGACGGATACTTTTTGAGAAAATGATATTTTTGAGCAGCCTTCAAAAACTTAAAATTTCTTTAAAAAAAATTCAATGCGTGGAACGTACTTTTTCTTATAGCGCGCCAAGATGATCCAATCGACAAATGGTAATGTTATGGGAATGGAAATTTCATCAAGATTCTAAATCTGCAATCCGTTTTGCGATGCGACGGATACTTTTTAAGAAAATGATATTTTTGAGCAGCCTTCAAAAACTTAAAATTTCTTTAAAAAATATTCAATGCGTGGAACGTAATTTTTCTTATAGCGCGCCAAGATGTTCCAATCGACAAATGGTAATGTTATCGGAAAGAAAATTTCATCATGATTCCAAATCTGCAATCCGTTTTGCGATGCGACAGATACATTTTGAGAAAATGATATTTTTGAGCAGCCTTCAAAAATTTAAAATTTCTTAAAAAAAAATTCAATACGAGAATCGTAATTTTTCTTATATCGCGCCAGGATGCTCCAATCACCAAAAGGTAATGCTATCGGAAAGAAATTTTCATGAGGATTCTAAATCTGCAATCCGTTTTGCGATGCGACGGATACTTTTTGAGAAAATGATATTTTTGAGCAGCCTTCAAAAACTTAAAATTTCCAATCGACAAATGGTAATGTTATCGGAAAGAAAATTTCATCATGATTCTAAATCTGCAATCCGTTTTGCGATGCGACGGATACTTTTTGAGAAAATGATATTTTTGAGCAGCCTTCAAAAACTTAAAATTTCCAATCGACAAATGGTAATGTTATCGGAAAGAAAATTTCATCATGATTCCAAATCTGCAATCCGTTTTGCGATGCGACAGATACATTTTGAGAAAATGATATTTTTGAGCAGCCTTCAAAAATTTAAAATTTCTTAAAAAAAAATTCAATACGAGAATCGTAATTTTTCTTATATCGCGCCAGGATGCTCCAATCACCAAAAGGTAATGCTATCGGAAAGAAATTTTCATGAGGATTCTAAATCTGCAATCCGTTTTGCGATGCGACGGATACTTTTTGAGAAAATGATATTTTTGAGCAGCCTTCAAAAACTTAAAATTTATTTAAAAAAAATTCAATGCGTGAATCGTAATTTTTCTTATATCGCGCCAGGATGCTCCAATCAACAAAGGGTAATGTTATCGGAAAGAAAATTTCATGAGAATTCTAAATCTGCAATCCGTTTTGCGATGCGACGGATACTTTTTGAGAAAATGATATTTTTGAGCAGGTTTCAAAAACTTAAAATCTCTTTAAAAAAAATTCAATGCGTGGAACCTAATTTTTCTTATAGCGCGCCAAGATGATCCAATCGACAAATGGTAATGTTATCGGAAAGAAAATTTCATCAAGATTCTAAATCTGCAATCCGTTTTGCGATGCGACGCATACATTTTGAGAAAATGATATTTTTGAGCAGCCTTCAAAAACTTAAAATTTCTTTAAAAAAATTTCAATGCGTGAATCGTAATTTTTCTTATATCGCGCCGGGATGCTCCAATCAACAAATGGTAATGTTATCGGAAAGAAAATTTCATGAGAATTCTAAATCTGCAATCCGTTTTGCGATGCGACGGATACTTTTTGAGAAAATGATATTTTTGAGCAGGTTTCAAAAACTTAAAATCTCTTTAAAAAAAAATTCAATGCGTGGAACCTAATTTTTCTTATAGCGCGCCAAGATGATCCAATCGACAAATGGTAATGTTATCGGAAAGAAAATTTCATCAAGATTCTAAATCTGCAATCCGTTTTGCGATGCGACGCATACTTTTTGAGAAAATGATATTTTTGAGCAGCCTTCAAAAACTTAAAATTTCTTTAAAAAAATTTCAATGCGTGAATCGTAATTTTTCTTATATCGCGCCGGGATGCTCCAATCAACAAATGGTAATGTTATCGGAAAGAAAATTTCATGAGGATTCTAAATCTGCAATTCGTTTTGCGATGCGACGGATACTTTTTGAGAAAATGATATTTGTGTGCAGCCTTCAAAAACTTAAAATTTCTTTAAAAAAAATTTCAATGCGTGAATCGTAATTTTTCTTATATCGCGCCAGGATGCTCCAATCAACAAAAGGTGGAACGTACTTTTTCTTATAGCGCGCCAAGATGATCCAATCGACAAATGGTAATGTTATCGGAAAGAAAATTTCATCATGATTCCAAATCTGCAATCCGTTTTGCGATGCGACAGATACATTTTGAGAAAATGATATTTTTGAGCAGCCTTCAAAAACTTAAAATTTCTTTAAAAAAATTCAATGCGTGAATCGTAATTTTTCTTATATCGCGCCAGGATGCTCCAATCAACAAAGGGTAATGTTATCGGAAAGGAAATTTCACGAGGATTCTAAATCTGCAATCCGTTTTGCGATGCGACGGATACTTTTTGAGAAAATGATATTTTTGAGCAGCCTTCAAAAACTTAAAATTTCTTTAAAAAAAATTCAATGCGTGGAACGTACTTTTTCTTATAGCGCGCCAAGATGATCCAATCGACAAATGGTAATGTTATGGGAATGGAAATTTCATCAAGATTCTAAATCTGCAATCCGTTTTGCGATGCGACGGATACTTTTTAAGAAAATGATATTTTTGAGCAGCCTTCAAAAACTTAAAATTTCTTTAAAAAATATTCAATGCGTGGAACGTAATTTTTCTTATAGCGCGCCAAGATGTTCCAATCGACAAATGGTAATGTTATCGGAAAGAAAATTTCATCATGATTCCAAATCTGCAATCCGTTTTGCGATGCGACAGATACATTTTGAGAAAATGATATTTTTGAGCAGCCTTCAAAAATTTAAAATTTCTTAAAAAAAAATTCAATACGAGAATCGTAATTTTTCTTATATCGCGCCAGGATGCTCCAATCACCAAAAGGTAATGCTATCGGAAAGAAATTTTCATGAGGATTCTAAATCTGCAATCCGTTTTGCGATGCGACGGATACTTTTTGAGAAAATGATATTTTTGAGCAGCCTTCAAAAACTTAAAATTTCCAATCGACAAATGGTAATGTTATCGGAAAGAAAATTTCATCATGATTCTAAATCTGCAATCCGTTTTGCGATGCGACGGATACTTTTTGAGAAAATGATATTTTTGAGCAGCCTTCAAAAACTTAAAATTTCCAATCGACAAATGGTAATGTTATCGGAAAGAAAATTTCATCATGATTCCAAATCTGCAATCCGTTTTGCGATGCGACAGATACATTTTGAGAAAATGATATTTTTGAGCAGCCTTCAAAAATTTAAAATTTCTTAAAAAAAAATTCAATACGAGAATCGTAATTTTTCTTATATCGCGCCAGGATGCTCCAATCACCAAAAGGTAATGCTATCGGAAAGAAATTTTCATGAGGATTCTAAATCTGCAATCCGTTTTGCGATGCGACGGATACTTTTTGAGAAAATGATATTTTTGAGCAGCCTTCAAAAACTTAAAATTTATTTAAAAAAAATTCAATGCGTGAATCGTAATTTTTCTTATATCGCGCCAGGATGCTCCAATCAACAAAGGGTAATGTTATCGGAAAGAAAATTTCATGAGAATTCTAAATCTGCAATCCGTTTTGCGATGCGACGGATACTTTTTGAGAAAATGATATTTTTGAGCAGGTTTCAAAAACTTAAAATCTCTTTAAAAAAAAATTCAATGCGTGGAACCTAATTTTTCTTATAGCGCGCCAAGATGATCCAATCGACAAATGGTAATGTTATCGGAAAGAAAATTTCATCAAGATTCTAAATCTGCAATCCGTTTTGCGATGCGACGCATACATTTTGAGAAAATGATATTTTTGAGCAGCCTTCAAAAACTTAAAATTTCTTTAAGAAATATTCAATGCGTGGAACGTAATTTTTCTTATAGCGCGCCAAGATGTTCCAATCGACAAATGGTAATGTTATCGGAAAGAAAATTTCATCATGATTCCAAATCTGCAATCCGTTTTGCGATGCGACAGATACATTTTGAGAAAATGATATTTTTGAGCAGCCTTCAAAAATTTAAAATTTCTTAAAAAAAAATTCAATACGAGAATCGTAATTTTTCTTATATCGCGCCAGGATGCTCCAATCACCAAAAGGTAATGTTATCGGAAAGAAATTTTCATGAGGATTCTAAATCTGCAATCCGTTTTGCGATGCGACGGATACATTTTGAGAAAATGATATTTTTCGGCAGCCTTCAAAAACTTAAAATTTCTTTAAAAAATATTCAATGCGTGGAACGTAATTTTTCTTATAGCGCGCCAAGATGTTCCAATCGACAAATGGTAATGTTATCGGAAAGAAAATTTCATCAAGATTCTAAATCTGCAATCCGTTTTGCGATGCGACGCATACATTTTGAGAAAATGATATTTTTGAGCAGCCTTCAAAAACTTAAAATTTCTTTAAGAAATATTCAATGCGTGGAACGTAATTTTTCTTATAGCGCGCCAAGATGTTCCAATCGACAAATGGTAATGTTATCGGAAAGAAAATTTCATCATGATTCCAAATCTGCAATCCGTTTTGCGATGCGACAGATACATTTTGAGAAAATGATATTTTTGAGCAGCCTTCAAAAACTTAAAATTTATTTAAAAAAAATTCAATGCGTGAATCGTAATTTTTCTTATATCGCGCCAGGATGCTCCAATCACCAAAAGGTAATGTTATCGGAAAGAAATTTTCATGAGGATTCTAAATCTGCAATCCGTTTTGCGATGCGACGGATACTTTTTGAGAAAATGATATTTTTGAGCAGCCTTCAAAAACTTAAAATCTCTTTAAAAAAAAAATTCAATGCGTGGAACCTAATTTTTCTTATAGCGCGCCAAGATGATCCAATCGACAAATGGTAATGTTATCGGAAAGAAAATTTCATCAAGATTCCAAATCTGCAATCCGTTTTGCGATGCGACGGATACATTTTGAGAAAATGATATTTTTCGGCAGCCTTCAAAAACTTAAAATTTCTTTAAAAAATATTCAATGCGTGGAACGTAATTTTTCTTATAGCGCGCCAAGATGTTCCAATCGACAAATGGTAATGTTATCGGAATGAAAATTTCATCAAGATTTAAAATCTGCAATTCGTTTTGCGATGCGACGGATACTTTTTGAGAAAATGATATTTGTGTGCAGCCTTCAAAAACTTAAAATTTCTTTAAAAAAAATTTCAATGCGTGAATCGTAATTTTTCTTATATCGCGCCGGGATGCTCTAATCAACAAAAGGTAATGTTATCGGAAAGAAAATTTCATGAGGATTCTAAATCTGCAATCCGTTTTGCGATGCGACGGATACTTTTTGAGAAAATGATATTTTTGAGCAGCCTTCAAAAACTTAAAATTTCTTTAAAAAAAATTCAATGCGTGAATCGTAATTTTTCTTATATCGCGCCAGGATGCTCCAATCAACAAAGGGTAATGTTATCGGAAAGAAAATTTCATGAGGATTCTAAATCTGCAATCCGTTTTGCGATGCGACGGATACTTTTTGAGAAAATGATATTTTTGAGCAGCCTTCAAAAACTTAAAATTTCTTTAAAAAAAATTCAATGCGTGGAACGTACTTTTTCTTATAGCGCGCCAAGATGATCCAATCGACAAGTGGTAATTTTATCGGAAAGAAAATTTCATCATGATTCCAAATCTGCAATTCGTTTTGTGATGCGACGGATACTTTTTGAGAAAATGATATTTGTGTGCAGCCTTCAAAAACTTAAAATTTCTTAAAAAAAAATTTCAATGCGTGAATCGTAATTTTTCTTATATCGCGCCGGGATGCTCTAATCAACAAAGGGTAATCTTATCGGAAAGAAAATTTCATGAGGATTCTAAATCTGCAATCCGTTTTGCGATGCGACGGATACTTTTTAAGAAAATGATATTTTTGAGCAGCCTTCAAAAACTTAAAATCTCTTTAAAAAAAAATTCAATGCGTGGAACCTAATTCTTCTTATAGCGTACCAAGATGATCCAATCGACAAATGGTAATGTAATCGGAAAGAAAATTTCATCAAGATTCCAAATCTGCAATCCGTTTTGCGATGCGACGGATACATTTTGAGAAAATGATATTTTTGGGCAGCCTTCAAAAACTTAAAATTTCTTTAAAAAATATTCAATGCTTGGAACGTAATTTTTCTTATAGCGCGCCAAGATGTTCCAATCGACAAATGGTAATGTTATCGGAATAAAAATTTCATCAAGATTCCAAATCTGCAATCCGTTTTGCGATGCGACGGATACTTTTTAAGAAAATGATATTTTTGAGCAGCCTTCAAAAACTTAAAATTTCTTTAAAAAATATTCAATGCGTGGAACCTAATTTTTCTTATAGCGCGCCAAGATGTTCCAATCGACAAATGGTAATGTTATCGGAATCAAAATTTCATCAAGATTCCAAATCTGCAATTCGTTTTGCGATGCGACGGATACTTTTTGAGAAAATGATATTTGTGTGCAGCCTTCAAAAACTTAAAATTTCTTTAAAAAAAATTTCAATGCGTGAATCGTAATTTTTCTTATATCGCGCCGGGATGCTCCAATCAAAAAGTAATGTTATCGGAAAGAAAATTTCATGAGGATTCTAAATCTGCAATCCGTTTTGCGATGCGACGGATACTTTTTGAGAAAATGATATTTTTGAGCAGCCTTCAAACACTTAAAATTTCTTTAAAAAAAATTCAATGCGTGAATCGTAATTTTTCTTATATCGCGCCGGGATGCTCCAATCAACAAAGGGTAATGTTATCGGAAAGAAAATTTCATGAGGATTCTAAATCTGCAATCCGTTTTGCGATGCGACGGATACTTTTTGAGAAAATGATATTTTTGAGCAGCCTTCAAAAACTTAAAATTTCTTTAAAAAAAATTCAATGCGTGGAACGTACTTTTTTTTATAGCGCGCCAAGATGATCCAATCGACAAGTGGTAATGTTATCGGAAAGAAAATTTCATCATGATTCTAAATCTGCAATTCGTTTTGCGATGCGACGGATACTTTTTGAGAAAATGATATTTTTGAGCAGCCTTCAAAAACTTAAAATTTCTTTAAAAAAAATTCAATGCGTGGAACGTACTTTTTCTTATAGCGCGCCAAGATGATCCAATCGACAAATGGTAATGTTATCGGAAAGAAAATTTCATCATGATTCAAAATCTGCAATCCGTTTTGCGATGCGACAGATACATTTTGAGAAAATGATATTTTTGAGCAGCCTTCAAAAACTTAAAATTTCTTTAAAAAATATTCAATGCGTGGAACGTAATTTTTCTTATAGCGCGCCAAGGTGTTCCAATCGACAAATTGTAATGTTATCGGAATGAAAATTTCATCAAGATTCTAAATCTGCAATCCGTTTTGCGATGCGACGGATACTTTTTGAGAAAATGATATTTTTGAGCAGCCTTCAAAAACTTAAAATTTCTTTAAAAAATATTCAATGCGTGGAACGTAATTTTTCTTATAGCGCGCCAAGATGTTCCAATCGACAAATGGTAATGTTATCGGAATGAAAATTTCATCAAGATTCCAAATCTGCAATCCGTTTTGCGATGCGACGGATACTTTATGAGAAAATGATATTTTTGAGCAGCCTTCAAAAACTTAAAATTTCTTTAAAAAAAATTTCAATGCGTGAATCGTAATTTTTCTTATATCGCGCCGGGATGCTCTAATCAACAAAAGGTAATGTTTCAAAAACTTAAAATTTCTTTAAAAAAAATTTCAATGCGTGAATCGTAATTTTTCTTATATCGCGCCGGGATGCTCCAATCAAAAAGTAATGTTATCGGAAAGAAAATTTCATGAGGATTCTAAATCTGCAATCCGTTTTGCGATGCGACGGATACTTTTTGAGAAAATGATATTTTTGAGCAGCCTTCAAACACTTAAAATTTCTTTAAAAAAAATTCAATGCGTGAATCGTAATTTTTCTTATATCGCGCCGGGATGCTCCAATCAACAAAGGGTAATGTTATCGGAAAGAAAATTTCATGAGGATTCTAAATCTGCAATCCGTTTTGCGATGCGACGGATACTTTTTGAGAAAATGATATTTTTGAGCAGCCTTCAAAAACTTAAAATTTCTTTAAAAAAAATTCAATGCGTGGAACGTACTTTTTTTTATAGCGCGCCAAGATGATCCAATCGACAAGTGGTAATGTTATCGGAAAGAAAATTTCATCATGATTCTAAATCTGCAATTCGTTTTGCGATGCGACGGATACTTTTTGAGAAAATGATATTTTTGAGCAGCCTTCAAAAACTTAAAATTTCTTTAAAAAAAATTCAATGCGTGGAACGTACTTTTTCTTATAGCGCGCCAAGATGATCCAATCGACAAATGGTGATGTTATCGGAAAGAAAATTTCATCATGATTCAAAATCTGCAATCCGTTTTGCGATGCGACAGATACATTTTGAGAAAATGATATTTTTGAGCAGCCTTCAAAAACTTAAAATTTCTTTAAAAAATATTCAATGCGTGGAACGTAATTTTTCTTATAGCGCGCCAAGGTGTTCCAATCGACAAATTGTAATGTTATCGGAATGAAAATTTCATCAAGATTCTAAATCTGCAATCCGTTTTGCGATGCGACGGATACTTTTTGAGAAAATGATATTTTTGAGCAGCCTTCAAAAACTTAAAATTTCTTTAAAAAATATTCAATGCGTGGAACGTAATTTTTCTTATAGCGCGCCAAGATGTTCCAATCGACAAATGGTAATGTTATCGGAATGAAAATTTCATCAAGATTCCAAATCTGCAATCCGTTTTGCGATGCGACGGATACTTTATGAGAAAATGATATTTTTGAGCAGCCTTCAAAAACTTAAAATTTCTTTAAAAAAAATTTCAATGCGTGAATCGTAATTTTTCTTATATCGCGCCGGGATGCTCTAATCAACAAAAGGTAATGTTATCGGAAAGAAAATTTCATGAGGATTCTAAATCTGCAATCCGTTTTGCGATGCGACGGATACTTTTTGAGAAAATGATATTTTTGAGCAGCCTTCAAAAACTTAAAATTTCTTTAAAAAAAATTCAATGCGTGAATCGTAATTTTTCTTATATCGCGCCAGGATGCTCCAATCAACAAAGGGTAATGTTATCGGAAAGAAAATTTCATGAGGATTCTAAATCTGCAATCCGTTTTGCGATGCGACGGATACTTTTTGAGAAAATGATATTTTTGAGCAGCCTTCAAAAACTTAAAATTTCTTTAAAAAAAATTCAATGCGTGGAACGTACTTTTTCTT
The DNA here is from genome assembly GCA_949716465.1 of Chalcosyrphus nemorum. Classification (NCBI taxonomy): domain Eukaryota; kingdom Metazoa; phylum Arthropoda; class Insecta; order Diptera; family Syrphidae; genus Chalcosyrphus; species Chalcosyrphus nemorum. Next base: position 68,522 of record CATIXX010000007.1, on the reverse strand, counting down.
ATAGCGCGCCAAGATGATCCAATCGACAAGTGGTAATTTTATCGGAAAGAAAATTTCATCATGATTCCAAATCTGCAATTCGTTTTGTGATGCGACGGATACTTTTTGAGAAAATGATATTTGTGTGCAGCCTTCAAAAACTTAAAATTTCTTAAAAAAAAATTTCAATGCGTGAATCGTAATTTTTCTTATATCGCGCCGGGATGCTCTAATCAACAAAGGGTAATCTTATCGGAAAGAAAATTTCATGAGGATTCTAAATCTGCAATCCGTTTTGCGATGCGACGGATACTTTTTAAGAAAATGATATTTTTGAGCAGCCTTCAAAAACTTAAAATCTCTTTAAAAAAAAATTCAATGCGTGGAACCTAATTCTTCTTATAGCGTACCAAGATGATCCAATCGACAAATGGTAATGTAATCGGAAAGAAAATTTCATCAAGATTCCAAATCTGCAATCCGTTTTGCGATGCGACGGATACATTTTGAGAAAATGATATTTTTGGGCAGCCTTCAAAAACTTAAAATTTCTTTAAAAAATATTCAATGCTTGGAACGTAATTTTTCTTATAGCGCGCCAAGATGTTCCAATCGACAAATGGTAATGTTATCGGAATAAAAATTTCATCAAGATTCCAAATCTGCAATCCGTTTTGCGATGCGACGGATACTTTTTAAGAAAATGATATTTTTGAGCAGCCTTCAAAAACTTAAAATTTCTTTAAAAAATATTCAATGCGTGGAACCTAATTTTTCTTATAGCGCGCCAAGATGTTCCAATCGACAAATGGTAATGTTATCGGAATCAAAATTTCATCAAGATTCCAAATCTGCAATTCGTTTTGCGATGCGACGGATACTTTTTGAGAAAATGATATTTGTGTGCAGCCTTCAAAAACTTAAAATTTCTTTAAAAAAAATTTCAATGCGTGAATCGTAATTTTTCTTATATCGCGCCGGGATGCTCCAATCAAAAAGTAATGTTATCGGAAAGAAAATTTCATGAGGATTCTAAATCTGCAATCCGTTTTGCGATGCGACGGATACTTTTTGAGAAAATGATATTTTTGAGCAGCCTTCAAACACTTAAAATTTCTTTAAAAAAAATTCAATGCGTGAATCGTAATTTTTCTTATATCGCGCCGGGATGCTCCAATCAACAAAGGGTAATGTTATCGGAAAGAAAATTTCATGAGGATTCTAAATCTGCAATCCGTTTTGCGATGCGACGGATACTTTTTGAGAAAATGATATTTTTGAGCAGCCTTCAAAAACTTAAAATTTCTTTAAAAAAAATTCAATGCGTGGAACGTACTTTTTTTTATAGCGCGCCAAGATGATCCAATCGACAAGTGGTAATGTTATCGGGAAGAAAATTTCATCATGATTCTAAATCTGCAATTCGTTTTGCGATGCGACGGATACTTTTTGAGAAAATGATATTTTTGAGCAGCCTTCAAAAACTTAAAATTTCTTTAAAAAAAATTCAATGCGTGGAACGTACTTTTTCTTATAGCGCGCCAAGATGATCCAATCGACAAATGGTAATGTTATCGGAAAGAAAATTTCATCATGATTCAAAATCTGCAATCCGTTTTGCGATGCGACAGATACATTTTGAGAAAATGATATTTTTGAGCAGCCTTCAAAAACTTAAAATTTCTTTAAAAAATATTCAATGCGTGGAACGTAATTTTTCTTATAGCGCGCCAAGGTGTTCCAATCGACAAATTGTAATGTTATCGGAATGAAAATTTCATCAAGATTCTAAATCTGCAATCCGTTTTGCGATGCGACGGATACTTTTTGAGAAAATGATATTTTTGAGCAGCCTTCAAAAACTTAAAATTTCTTTAAAAAATATTCAATGCGTGGAACGTAATTTTTCTTATAGCGCGCCAAGATGTTCCAATCGACAAATATTAATGTTATCGGAAAGAAAATTTCATCATGATTCCAAATCTGCAATCCGTTTTGCGATGCGACGGATACTTTATGAGAAAATGATATTTTTGAGCAGCCTTCAAAAACTTAAAATCTCTTTAAAAAAAAATTCAATGCGTGGAACCTAATTTTTCTTATAGCGCGCCAAGATGATCCAATCGACAAATGGTAATGTTATCGGAAAAAAAATTTCATCAAGATTCTAAATCTGCAATCCGTTTTGCGATGCGACGGATACTTTTTGAGAAAATGATATTTTTGAGCAGCCTTCAAAAACTTAAAATTTCTTTAAAAAAAATTCAATGCGTGGAACGTACTTTTTCTTATAGCGCGCCAAGATGATCCAATCGACAAGTGGTAATTTTATCGGAAAGAAAATTTCATCATGATTCCAAATCTGCAATTCGTTTTGTGATGCGACGGATACTTTTTGAGAAAATGATATTTTTGAGCAGCCTTCAAAAACTTAAAATTTCTTTAAAAAATATTCAATGCGTGAATCGTAATTTTTCTTATATCGCGCCAGGATGCTCCAATCACCAAAAGGTAATGTTATCGGAAAGAAAATTTCATCATGATTCCAAATCTGCAATCCGTTTTGCGATGCGACAGATACATTTTGAGAAAATGATATTTTTGAGCAGCCTTCAAAAACTTAAAATTTCTTTAAAAAATATTCAATGCGTGGAACGTAATTTTTCTTATAGCGCGCCAAGGTGTTCCAATCGACAAATTGTAATGTTATCGGAATGAAAATTTCATCAAGATTCTAAATCTGCAATCCGTTTTGCGATGCGACGGATACTTTTTGAGAAAATGATATTTTTGAGCAGCCTTCAAAAACTTAAAATTTCTTTAAAAAATATTCAATGCGTGGAACGTAATTTTTCTTATAGCGCGCCAAGATGTTCCAATCGACAAATGGTAATGTTATCGGAAAGAAAATTTCATCATGATTCCAAATCTGCAATCCGTTTTGCGATGCGACGGATACTTTATGAGAAAATGATATTTTTGAGCAGCCTTCAAAAACTTAAAATCTCTTTAAAAAAAAATTCAATGCGTGGAACCTAATTTTTCTTATAGCGCGCCAAGATGATCCAATCGACAAATGGTAATGTTATCGGAAAAAAAATTTCATCAAGATTCTAAATCTGCAATCCGTTTTGCGATGCGACGGATACTTTTTGAGAAAATGATATTTTTGAGCAGCCTTCAAAAACTTAAAATTTCTTTAAAAAAAATTCAATGCGTGGAACGTAATTTTTCTTATAGCGCGCCAAGATGATCCAATCGACAAGTGGTAATTTTATCGGAAAGAAAATTTCATCATGATTCCAAATCTGCAATTCGTTTTGTGATGCGACGGATACTTTTTGAGAAAATGATATTTGTGTGCAGCCTTCAAAAACTTAAAATTTCTTAAAAAAAAATTCAATACGAGAATCGTAATTTTTCTTATATCGCGCCAGGATGCTCCAATCACCAAAAGGTAATGTTATCGGAAAGAAATTTTCATGAGGATTCTAAATCTGCAATCCGTTTTGCGATGCGACGGATACTTTTTGAGGAAATGATATTTTTGAGCAGCCTTCAAAAACTTAAAATCTCTTTAAAAAAAAATTCAATGCGTGGAACGTAATTTTTCTTATAGCGTACCAAGATGATCCAATCGACAAATGGTAATGTAATCGGAAAGAAAATTTCATCAAGATTCCAAATCTGCAATCCGTTTTGCGATGCGACGGATACATTTTGAGAAAATGATATTTTTGGGCAGCCTTCAAAAACTTAAAATTTCTTTAAAAAATATTCAATGCGTGGAACGTAATTTTTCTTATATCGCGCCGGGATGCTCCAATCAACAAAAGGTAATGTTATCGGAAAGAAAATTTCATGAGGATTCTAAATCTGCAATCCGTTTTGCGATGCGACGGATACTTTTTGAGAAAATGATATTTTTGAGCAGCCTTCAAAAACTTAAAATTTCTTCAAAAAAAATTCAATGCGTGGAACGTACTTTTTCTTATAGCGCGCCAAGATGATCCAATCGACAAATGGTAATGTTATCGGAAAGAAAATTTCATCATGATTCCAAATCTGCAATCCGTTTTGCGATGCGACAGATACATTTTGAGAAAATGATATTTTTGAGCAGCCTTCAAAAACTTAAAATTTCTTTAAAAAATATTCAATGCGTGGAACGTAATTTTTCTTATAGCGCGCCAAGGTGTTCCAATCGACAAATTGTAATGTTATCGGAATGAAAATTTCATCAAGATTCTAAATCTGCAATCCGTTTTGCGATGCGACGGATACTTTTTGAGAAAATGATATTTTTGAGCAGCCTTCAAAAACTTAAAATTTCTTTAAAAAATATTCAATGCGTGGAACGTAATTTTTCTTATAGCGCGCCAAGATGTTCCAATCGACAAATGGTAATGTTATCGGAAAGAAAATTTCATCATGATTCCAAATCTGCAATCCGTTTTGCGATGCGACGGATACTTTATGAGAAAATGATATTTTTGAGCAGCCTTCAAAAACTTAAAATCTCTTTAAAAAAAAATTCAATGCGTGGAACCTAATTTTTCTTATAGCGCGCCAAGTTGATCCAATCGACAAATGGTAATGTTATCGGAAAAAAAATTTCATCAAGATTCTAAATCTGCAATCCGTTTTGCGATGCGACGGATACTTTTTGAGAAAATGATATTTTTGAGCAGCCTTCAAAAACTTAAAATTTCTTTAAAAAAAATTCAATGCGTGGAACGTAATTTTTCTTATAGCGCGCCAAGATGATCCAATCGACAAGTGGTAATTTTATCGGAAAGAAAATTTCATCATGATTCCAAATCTGCAATTCGTTTTGTGATGCGACGGATACTTTTTGAGAAAATGATATTTGTGTGCAGCCTTCAAAAACTTAAAATTTCTTAAAAAAAAATTCAATACGAGAATCGTAATTTTTCTTATATCGCGCCAGGATGCTCCAATCACCAAAAGGTAATGTTATCGGAAAGAAATTTTCATGAGGATTCTAAATCTGCAATCCGTTTTGCGATGCGACGGATACTTTTTGAGGAAATGATATTTTTGAGCAGCCTTCAAAAACTTAAAATCTCTTTAAAAAAAAATTCAATGCGTGGAACGTAATTTTTCTTATAGCGTACCAAGATGATCCAATCGACAAATGGTAATGTAATCGGAAAGAAAATTTCATCAAGATTCCAAATCTGCAATCCGTTTTGCGATGCGACGGATACATTTTGAGAAAATGATATTTTTGGGCAGCCTTCAAAAACTTAAAATTTCTTTAAAAAATATTCAATGCGTGGAACGTAATTTTTCTTATAGCGCGCCAAGATGTTCCAATCGACAAATGGTAATGTTATCGGAATGAAAATTTCATCAAGATTCCAAATCTGCAATCCGTTTTGCGATGCGACGGATACTTTTTGAGAAAATGATATTTTTGAGCAGCCTTCAAAAACTTAAAATTTCTTTAAAAAATATTCAATGCGTGGAACGTAATTTTTCTTATAGCGCGCCAAGATGTTCCAATCGACAAATGGTAATGTTATCGGAATGAAAATTTCATCAAGATTCCAAGTCTGCAATTCGTTTTGCGATGCGACGGATACTTTTTGAGAAAATGATATTTGTGTGCAGCCTTCAAAACTTAAAATTTCTTTAAAAAATATTCAATGCGTGGAACGTAATTTTTCTTATAGCGCGCAAAGATGTTCCAATCGACAAATGGTAATGTTATCGGAATGAAAATTTCATCAAGATTCCAAATCTGCAATTCGTTTTGCAATGCGACGGACACTTTTTGAGAAATTGATATTTGTGTGCAGCCTTCAAAAACTTAAAATTTCTTTAAAAAAAATTTCAATGCGTGAATCGTAATTTTTCTTATATCGCGCCGGGATGCTCCAATCAACAAAAGGTAATGTTATCGGAAAGAAAATTTCATGAGGATTCTAAATCTGCAATCCGTTTTGCGATGCGACGGATACTTTTTGAGAAAATGATATTTTTGAGCAGCCTTCAAAAACTTAAAATTTATTTAAAAAAAATTCAATGCGTGAATCGTAATTTTTCTTATATCGCGCCAAGATGCTCCAATCAACAAAGGGTAATGTTATCGGAATGAAAATTTCATGAGGATTCTAAATCTGCAATCCGTTTTGCGATGCGACGGATACTTTTCGAGAAAATGATATTTGTGTGCAGCCTTCAAAAACTTAAAATTTCTTTAAAAAAAATTTCAATGCGTGAATCGTAATTTTTCTTATATCGCGCCAGGATGCTCCAATCAACAAAAGGTAATCTTATCGGAAAGAAAATTTCATGAGGATTCTAAATCTGCAATCCGTTTTGCGATGCGACGGATACTTTTTGAGAAAATGATATTTTTGAGCAGCCTTCAAAAACTTAAAATTTCTTCAAAAAAAATTCAATGCGTGGAACGTACTTTTTCTTATAGCGCGCCAAGATGATCCAATCGACAAATGGTAATGTTATCGGAAAGAAAATTTCATCATGATTCCAAATCTGCAATCCGTTTTGCGATGCGACAGATACATTTTGAGAAAATGATATTTTTGAGCAGCCTTCAAAAACTTAAAATTTCTTTAAAAAATATTCAATGCGTGGAACGTAATTTTTCTTATAGCGCGCCAAGGTGTTCCAATCGACAAATTGTAATGTTATCGGAATGAAAATTTCATCAAGATTCTAAATCTGCAATCCGTTTTGCGATGCGACGGATACTTTTTGAGAAAATGATATTTTTGAGCAGCCTTCAAAAACTTAAAATCTCTTTAAAAAATATTCAATGCGTGGAACGTAATTTTTCTTATAGCGCGCCAAGATGTTCCAATCGACAAATGGTAATGTTATCGGAAAGAAAATTTCATCGTGATTCCAAATCTGCAATCCGTTTTGCGATGCGACGGATACTTTATGAAAAAATGATATTTTTGAGCAGCCTTCAAAAACTTAAAATCTCTTTAAAAAAAAATTCAATGCGTGGAACCTAATTTTTCTTATAGCGCGCCAAGATGATCCAATCGACAAATGGTAATGTTATCGGAAAAAAAATTTCATCAAGATTCTAAATCTGCAATCCGTTTTGCGATGCGACGGATACTTTTTGAGAAAATGATATTTTTGAGCAGCCTTCAAAAACTTAAAATTTCTTTAAAAAAAATTCAATGCGTGGAACGTACTTTTTCTTATAGCGCGCCAAGATGATCCAATCGACAAGTGGTAATTTTATCGGAAAGAAAATTTCATCATGATTCCAAATCTGCAATTCGTTTTGTGATGCGACGGATACTTTTTGAGAAAATGATATTTGTGTGCAGCCTTCAAAAACTTAAAATTTCTTAAAAAAAAATTCAATACGAGAATCGTAATTTTTCTTATATCGCGCCAGGATGCTCCAATCACCAAAAGGTAATGTTATCGGAAAGAAATTTTCATGAGGATTCTAAATCTGCAATCCGTTTTGCGATGCGACGGATACTTTTTGAGGAAATGATATTTTTGAGCAGCCTTCAAAAACTTAAAATCTCTTTAAAAAAAAATTCAATGCGTGGAACCTAATTTTTCTTATAGCGTACCAAGATGATCCAATCGACAAATGGTAATGTAATCGGAAAGAAAATTTCACCAAGATTCCAAATCTGCAATCCGTTTTGCGATGCGACGGATACATTTTGAGAAAATGATATTTTTGGGCAGCCTTCAAAAACTTAAAATTTCTTTAAAAAATATTCAATGCGTGGAACGTAATTTTTCTTATAGCGCGCCAAGATGTTCCAATCGACAAATGGTAATGTTATCGGAATGAAAATTTCATCAAGATTCCAAATCTGCAATCCGTTTTGCGATGCGACGGATACTTTTTGAGAAAATGATATTTTTGAGCAGCCTTCAAAAACTTAAAATTTCTTTAAAAAATATTCAATGCGTGGAACGTAATTTTTCTTATAGCGCGCCAAGATGTTCCAATCGACAAATGGTAATGTTATCGGAATGAAAATTTCATCAAGATTCCAAATCTGCAATTCGTTTTGCGATGCGACGGATACTTTTTGAGAAAATGATATTTGTGTGCAGCCTTCAAAAACTTAAAATTTCTTTAAAAAATATTCAATGCGTGGAACGTAATTTTTCTTATAGCGCGCAAAGATGTTCCAATCGACAAATGGTAATGTTATCGGAATGAAAATTTCATCAAGATTCCAAATCTGCAATTCGTTTTGCAATGCGACGGATACTTTTTGAGAAAATGATATTTGTGTGCAGCCTTCAAAAACTTAAAATTTCTTTAAAAAAAATTTCAATGCGTGAATCGTAATTTTTCTTATATCGCGCCGGGATGCTCCAATCAACAAAAGGTAATGTTATCGGAAAGAAAATTTCATGAGGATTCTAAATCTGCAATCCGTTTTGCGATGCGACGGATACTTTTTGAGAAAATGATATTTTTGAGCAGCCTTCAAAAACTTAAAATTTATTTAAAAAAAATTCAATGCGTGAATCGTAATTTTTCTTATATCGCGCCAAGATGCTCCAATCAACAAAGGGTAATGTTATCGGAAAGAAAATTTCATGAGGATTCTAAATCTGCAATCCGTTTTGCGATGCGACGGATACTTTATGAGAAAATGATATTTTTGAGCAGCCTTCAAAAACTTAAAATCTCTTTAAAAAAAAATTCAATGCGTGGAACCTAATTTTTCTTATAGCGCGCCAAGATGATCCAATCGACAAATGGTAATGTTATCGGAAAAAAAATTTCATCAAGATTCTAAATCTGCAATCCGTTTTGCGATGCGACGGATACTTTTTGAGAAAATGATATTTTTGAGCAGCCTTCAAAAACTTAAAATTTCTTTAAAAAATATTCAATGCGTGGAACGTAATTTTTCTTATAGCGCGCCAAGATGTTCCAATCGACAAATGGTAATGTTATCGGAAAGAAAATTTCATCAAGATTCCAAATCTGCAATCCGTTTTGCGATGCGACGTATACATTTTGAGAAAATGATATTTTTGAGCAGCCTTCAAAAACTTAAAATCTCTTTAAAAAAAATTCAATGCGTGGAACATAATTTTTCTTATAGCGCGCCAAGATGATCCAATCGACAAATGGTAATGTTATCGGAAAGAAAATTTCATCAAGATTCTAAATCTGCAATCCGTTTTGCGATGTGACGGATACTTTTTGAGAAAATGATATTTTTGAACAGCCTTCAAAAACTTAAAATTTATTTAAAAAAAATTCAATGCGTGAATCGTAATTTTTCTTATATCGCGCCAAGATGCTCCAATCAACAAAGGGTAATGTTATCGGAAAGAAAATTTCATGAGGATTCTAAATCTGCAATCCGTTTTGCGATGCGACGGAAACTTTTTGAGAAAATGATATTTTTGAGCAGCCTTCAAAAACTTAAAATTTCTTTAAAAAATATTCAATGCGTGGAACGTAATTTTTCTTATAGCGCGCCAAGATGTTCCAATCGACAAATGGTAAGGTTATCGGAAAGAAAATTTCATCATGATTCCAAATCTGCAATCCGTTTTGCGATGCGACAGATACATTTTGAGAAAATGATATTTTTGAGCAGCCTTCAAAAATTTAAAATTTCTTAAAAAAAAATTCAATACGAGAATCGTAATTTTTCTTATATCGCGCCAGGATGCTCCAATCAACAAAGGGTAATGTTATCGGAAAGAAAATTTCATGAGGATTCTAAATCTGCAATCCGTTTTGCGATGCGACGGATACTTTTTGAGAAAATGATATTTTTGAGCAGCCTTCAAAAACTTAAAATCTCTTTAAAAAGAATTCAATGCGTGGAACCTAATTTTTCTTATAGCGCGCCAAGATGATCCAATCGACAAATGGTAATGTTATCGGAAAGAAAATTTCATCAAGATTCTAAATCTGCAATCCGTTTTGCGATGTGACGGATACTTTTTGAGAAAATGATACTTTTGAGCAGCCTTCAAAAACTTAAAATTTATTTAAAAAAAATTCAATGCGTGAATCGTAATTTTTCTTATATCGCGCCAAGATGCTCCAATCAACAAAGGGTAATGTTATCGGAAAGAAAATTTCATGAGGATTCTAAATCTGCAATCCGTTTTGCGATGCGACGGATACTTTTTGAGAAAATGATATTTTTGAGCAGCCTTCAAAAACTTAAAATTTCTTTAAAAAATATTCAATGCGTGGAACGTAATTTTTCTTATAGCGCGCCAAGATGTTCCAATCGACAAATGGTAATGTTATCGGAAAGAAAATTTCATCAAGATTCCAAATCTGCAATCCGTTTTGCGATGCGACGTATACATTTTGAGAAAATGATATTTTTGGGCAGCCTTCAAAAACTTAAAATTTCTTTAAAAAATATTCAATGCGTGGAACGTAATTTTTCTTATAGCGCGCCAAGATGTTCCAATCGACAAATGGTAATGTTATCGGAAAGAAAATTTCATCAAGATTCCAAATCTGCAATTCGTTTTGCGATGCGACGGATACTTTTTGAGAAAATGATATTTTTGAGCAGCCTTCAAAAACTTAAAATTTCTTTAAAAAATATTCAATGCGTGGAACGTAATTTTTCTTATAGCGCGCCAAGATGTTCCAATCGACAAATGGTAATGTTATCGGAATGAAAATTTCATCAAGATTCTAAATCTGCAATCCGTTTTGCGATGCGACGGATACTTTTTGAGAAAATGATATTTTTGAGCAGCCTTCAAAAACTTAAAATCTCTTTAAAAAAAATTCAATGCGTGGAACATAATTTTTCTTATAGCGCGCCAAGATGATCCAATCGACAAATGGTAATGTTATCGGAAAGAAAATTTCATCAAGATTCTAAATCTGCAATCCGTTTTGCGATGTGACGGATACTTTTTGAGAAAATGATATTTTTGAACAGCCTTCAAAAACTTAAAATTTATTTAAAAAAAATTCAATGCGTGAATCGTAATTTTTCTTATATCGCGCCAAGATGCTCCAATCAACAAAGGGTAATGTTATCGGAAAGAAAATTTCATGAGGATTCTAAATCTGCAATCCGTTTTGCGATGCGACGGAAACTTTTTGAGAAAATGATATTTTTGAGCAGCCTTCAAAAACTTAAAATTTCTTTAAAAAATATTCAATGCGTGGAACGTAATTTTTCTTATAGCGCGCCAAGATGTTCCAATCGACAAATGGTAAGGTTATCGGAAAGAAAATTTCATCATGATTCCAAATCTGCAATCCGTTTTGCGATGCGACAGATACATTTTGAGAAAATGATATTTTTGAGCAGCCTTCAAAAATTTAAAATTTCTTAAAAAAAAATTCAATACGAGAATCGTAATTTTTCTTATATCGCGCCAGGATGCTCCAATCAACAAAGGGTAATGTTATCGGAAAGAAAATTTCATGAGGATTCTAAATCTGCAATCCGTTTTGCGATGCGACGGATACTTTTTGAGAAAATGATATTTTTGAGCAGCCTTCAAAAACTTAAAATCTCTTTAAAAAGAATTCAATGCGTGGAACCTAATTTTTCTTATAGCGCGCCAAGATGATCCAATCGACAAATGGTAATGTTATCGGAAAGAAAATTTCATCAAGATTCTAAATCTGCAATCCGTTTTGCGATGTGACGGATACTTTTTGAGAAAATGATACTTTTGAGCAGCCTTCAAAAACTTAAAATTTATTTAAAAAAAATTCAATGCGTGAATCGTAATTTTTCTTATATCGCGCCAAGATGCTCCAATCAACAAAGGGTAATGTTATCGGAAAGAAAATTTCATGAGGATTCTAAATCTGCAATCCGTTTTGCGATGCGACGGATACTTTTTGAGAAAATGATATTTTTGAGCAGCCTTCAAAAACTTAAAATTTCTTTAAAAAATATTCAATGCGTGGAACGTAATTTTTCTTATAGCGCGCCAAGATGTTCCAATCACCAAAAGGTAATGTTATCGGAAGGAAAATTTTATCATGATTCCAAATCTGCAATCCGTTTTGCGATGCGACAGATACATTTTGAGAAAATGATATTTTTGGGCAGCCTTCAAAAACTTAAAATTTCTTTAAAAAATATTCAATGCGTGGAACGTAATTTTTCTTATAGCGCGCCAAGATGTTCCAATCGACAAATGGTAATGTTATCGGAATGAAAATTTCATCAAGATTCCAAATCTGCAATTCGTTTTGCGATGCGACGGATACTTTTTAAGAAAATGATATTTTTGAGCAGCCTTCAGAAACTTAAAATTTCTTTAAAAAATATTCAATGCGTGGAACGTAATTTTTCTTATAGCGCGCCAAGATGTTCCAATCGACAAATGGTAATGTTATCGGAATGAAAATTTCATCAAGATTCCAAATCTGCAATTCGTTTTGCGATGCGGCGGATACTTTTTAAGAAAATGATATTTTTGAGCAGCCTTCAGAAACTTAAAATTTCTTTAAAAAATATTCAATGCGTGGAACCTAATTTTTCTTATAGCGCGCCAAGATGTCCCAATCGACAAATGGTAATGTTATCGGAATGAAAATTTCATCGAGATTCCAAATCTGCAATTCGTTTTGCGATGCGACGGATACTTTTTGAGAAAATGATATTTGTGTGCAGCCTTCAAAAACTTAAAATTTCTTTAAATAAAATGTCAATGCGTGAATCGTAATTTTTCTTATATCGCGCCGGGATGGTCTAATCAACAAAAGGTAATGTTATCGGAAAGAAAATTTCATGAGGATTCTAAATCTGCAATCCGTTTTGCGATGCGACGGATACTTTTTGAGAAAATGATATTTTTGAGCAGCCTTCAAAAACTTAAAATTTCTTTAAAAAAAAATTCAATGCGTGGAACCTAATTTTTCTTATAGCGCGCCAAGATGTTCCAATCGACAAATGGTAATGTTATCGGAATGAAAATTTCATCAAGATTCCAAATCTGCAATCCGTTTTGCGATGCGACGGATACTTTTTGAGAAAATGATATTTGTGTGCAGCCTTCAAAAACTTAAAATTTCTTTAAAAAACATTTCAATGCGTGAATCGTAATTTTTCTTATATCGCGCCTGGATGCTCTAATCAAAAAAAGGTAATGTTATCGGAAAGAAAATTTCATGAGGATTCTAAATCTGCAATCCGTTTTGCGATGCGACGGATACTTTTTGAGAAAATGATATTTTTGAGCAGCCTTCAAAAACTTAAAATTTCTTTAAAAAAAATTCAATGCGTGGAACGTACTTTTTCTTATAGCGCGCCAAGATGATCCAATCGACAAGTGGTAATGTTATCGGAAAGAAAATTTTATCATGATTCCAAATCTGCAATCCGTTTTGCGATGCGACAGATACATTTTGAGAAAATGATATTTTTGGGCAGCCTTCAAAAACTTAAAATTTCTTTAAAAAATATTCAATGCGTGGAACGTAATTTTTCTTATAGCGCGCCAAGATGTTCCAATCGACAAATGGTAATGTTATCGGAATGAAAATTTCATCAAGATTCCAAATCTGCAATTCGTTTTGCGATGCAACGTATACTTTTTAAGAAAATGATATTTTTGAGCAGCCTTCAGAAACTTAAAATTTCTTTAAAAAATATTCAATGCGTGGAACCTAATTTTTCTTATAGCACGCCAAGATGTTCCAATCGACAAATGGTAATGTTATCGGAATGAAAATTTCATCGAGATTCCAAATCTGCAATTCGTTTTGCGATGCGACGGATACTTTTTGAGAAAATGATATTTGTGTGCAGCCTTGAAAAACTTAAAATTTCTTTAAAAAAAATGTCAATGCGTGAATCGTAATTTTTCTTATAGCGCGCCAAGATGATCCAATCGACAAGTGGTAATGTTATCGGAAAGAAAATTTTATCATGATTCCAAATCTGTAATCCGTTTTGCGATGCGACAGATACATTTTGAGAAAATGATATTTTTGGGCAGCCTTCAAAAACTTAAAATTTCTTTAAAAAATATTCAATGCGTGGAACGTAATTTTTCTTATAGCGCGCCAAGATGTTCCAATCAACAAATGGTAATGTTATCGGAATGAAAATTTCATCAAGATTCCAAATCTGCAATTCGTTTTGCGATGCGACGGATACTTTTTAAGAAAATGATATTTTTGAGCAGCCTTCAGAAACCTAAAATTTCTTTAAAAAATATTCAATGCGTGGAACCTAATTTTTCTTATAGCGCGCCAAGATGTTCCAATCGACAAATGGTAATGTTATCGGAATGAAAATTTCATCGAGATTCCAAATCTGCAATTCGTTTTGCGATGCGACGGATACTTTTTGAGAAAATGATGTTTGTGTGCAGCCTTCAAAAACTTAAAATTTCTTTAAAAAAAATGTCAATGCGTGAATCGTAATTTTTCTTATATCGCGCCGGGATGCTCCAATCAACAAAAGGTAATGTTATCGGAAAGAAAATTTCATCGTGATTCCAAATCTGCAATCCGTTTTGCGATGCGACAGATACATTGTGAGAAAATGATATTTTTGAGCAGCCTTCAAAAACTTAAAATTTCTTTAAAAAATATTCAATGCGTGGAACGTAATTTTTCTTATATCGCGCCGGGATGCTCCAATCAACAAAAGGTAATGTTATCGGAAAGAAAATTTCATGAGGATTCTAAATCTGCAATCCGTTTTGCGATGCGACGGATACTTTTTGAGAAAATGATATTTTTGAGCAGCCTTCAAAAACTTAAAATCTCTTTAAAAAAAAATTCAATGCGTGGAACCTAATTTTTCTTATATCGCGCCGGGATGCTCCAATCAACAAAAGGTAATGTTATCGGAAAGAAAATTTCATGAGGATTCTAAATCTGCAATCCGTTTTGCGATGCGACGGATACTTTTTGAGAAAATGATATTTTTGAGCAGCCTTCAAAAACTTAAAATTTCTTTAAAAAAAATTCAATGCGTGAATCGTAATTTTTTTTATATCGCGCCAGGATGCTCCAATCGACAAGTGGTAATGTTATCGGAAAGAAAATTTCTTCATGATTCCAAATCTGCAATCCGTTTTGCGATGCGACAGATACATTTTGAGAAAATGATATTTTTGAGCAGCTTTCAAAAACTTAAAATTTCTTTAAAAAATATTCAATGCGTGGAACGTAATTTTTCTTATAGCGCGCCAAGATGTTCCAATCGACAAATGGTAATGTTATCGGAATGAAAATTTCATCAAGATTCCAAATCTGCAATCCGTTTTGCGATGCGACGGATACTTTTTGAGAAAATGATATTTTTGAGCAGCCTTCAAAAACTTAAAATTTCTTTAAAAAAATTTCAATGCGTGAATCGTAATTTTTCTTATATCGCGCCGGGATGCTCCAATCAACAAAAGGTAATGTTATCGGAAAGAAAATTTCATCGTGATTCCAAATCTGCAATCCGTTTTGCGATGCGACAGATACATTTTGAGAAAATGATATTTTTGAGCAGCCTTCAAAAACTTAAAATTTCTTTAAAAAATATTCAATGCGTGGAACGTAATTTTTCTTATATCGCGCCGGGATGCTCCAATCAACAAAAGGTAATGTTATCGGAAAGAAAATTTCATGAGGATTCTAAATCTGCAATCCGTTTTGCGATGCGACGGATACTTTTTGAGAAAATGATATTTTTGAGCAGCCTTCAAAAACTTAAAATCTCTTTAAAAAAAAATTCAATGCGTGGAACCTAATTTTTCTTATAGCGCGCCAAGATGATCCAATCGACAAATGGTAATGTTGTGGGAATGAAAATTTCATCAAGATTCTAAATCTGCAATCCGTTTTGCGATGCGACGGATACTTTTTGAGAAAATGATATTTTTGAGCAGCCTTCAAAAACTTAAAATTTCTTTAAAAAAAATTCAATGCGTGGAACGTAATTTTTCTTATATCGCGCCAGGATGCTCCAATCAACAAAGGGTAATGTTATCGGAAAGAAAATTTCATGAGGATTCTAAATCTGCAATCCGTTTTGCGATGCGACGGATACTTTTTGAGAAAATGATATTTTTGAGCAGCCTTCAAATACTTAAAATTTCTTTAAAAAAAATTCAATGCGTGGAACGTACTTTTTCTTATAGCGCGCCAAGATGATCCAATCGACAAGAGGTAATGTTATCGGAAAGAAAATTTCTTCATGATTCCAAATCTGCAATCCGTTTTGCGATGCGACAGATACATTTTGAGAAAATGATATTTTTGAGCAGCCTTCAAAAACTTAAAATTTCTTTAAAAAATATTCAATGCGTGGAACGTAATTTTTCTTATAGCGCGCCAAGATGTTCCAATCGACAAATGGTAATGTTATCGGAATGAAAATTTCATCAAGATTCCAAATCTGCAATTCGTTTTGCGATGCGACGGATACTTTTTGAGAAAATTATATTTTTGAGCAGCCTTCAAAAACTTAAAATTTCTTTAAAAAAATTTCAATGCGTGAATCGTAATTTTTCTTATATCGCGCCGGGATGCTCCAATCAACAAAAGGTAATGTTATCGGAAAGAAAATTTCATCGTGATTCCAAATCTGCAATCCGTTTTGCGATGCGACAGATACATTTTGAGAAAATGATATTTTTGAGCAGCCTTCAAAAACTTAAAATTTCTTTAAAAAATATTCAATGCGTGGAACGTAATTTTTCTTATATCGCGCCGGGATGCTCCAATCAACAAAAGGTAATGTTATCGGAAAGAAAATTTCATGAGGATTCTAAATCTGCAATCCGTTTTGCGATGCGACGGATACTTTTTGAGAAAATGATATTTTTGAGCAGCCTTCAAAAATTTTAAATTTCTTAAAAAAAAATTCAATACGAGAATCGTAATTTTTCTGATATCGCGCCAGGATACTCCAATCACCAAAAGGTAATGTTATCGGAAAGAGATTTTCATGAGGATTCTAAATCTGCAATCCGTTTTGCGATGCGACGGATACTTTTTGAGAAAATGATATTTTTGAGCAGCCTTCAAAAACTTAAAATCTCTTTAAAAAAAAATTCAATGCGTGAATCGTAATTTTTCTTATATCGCGCCGGGATGCTCCAATCAACAAAAGGTAATGTTATCGGAAAGAAAATTTCATGAGGATTCTAAATCTGCAATCCGTTTTGCGATGCGACGGATACTTTTTGAGAAAATGATATTTTTGAGCAGCCTTCAAAAACTTAAAATTTCTTTAAAAAAAATTCAATGCGTGAATCGTAATTTTTCTTATATCGCGCCAGGATGCTCCAATCAACAAAAGGTAATGTTATCGGAAAGAAAATTTCATGAGGATTCTAAATCTGCAATCCGTTTTGCGATGCGACGGATACTTTTTGAGAAAATGATATTTTTGAGCAGCCTTCAAAAACTTAAAATTTCTTTAAAAAAAATTCAATGCGTGGAACGTAATTTTTCTTATATCGCGCCGGGATGCTCCAATCAACAAAAGGTAATGTTATCGGAAAGAACATTTCATGAGGATTCTAAATCTGCAATCCGTTTTGCGATGCGACGGATACTTTTTGAGAAAATGATATTTTTGAGCAGCCTTCAAAAACTTAAAATTTCTTTAAAAAAAATTCAATGCGTGAATCGTAATTTTTCTTATAGCGCGCCAAGATGTTCCAATCGTAAAATGGTAATGTTATCCGAAAGAAAATTTCCAAATCTGCAATCCGTTTTGCGATGCTACGGATACATTTTGAGAAAATGATATTTTTGAGCAGCCTTCAAAAACTTAAAATCTCTTTAAAAAAAAATTCAATGCGTGGAACCTAATTTTTCTTATAGAGCGCCAAGATGATCCAATCGACAAATGGTAATGTTATGGGAATGAAAATTTCAGCAAGATTCCAAATCTGCTATCCGTTTTGCGATGCGACGGATACTTTTTGAGAAAATGATATTTTTGAGCAGCCTTCAAAAATTTAAAATTTCTTAAAAAAAAATTCAATACGAGAATCGTAATTTTTCTTATATCGCGCCGGGATGCTCCAATCAACAAAAGGTAATGTTATCGGAAAGAAAATTTCATGAGGATTCTAAATCTGCAATCCGTTTTGCGATGCGACGGATACTTTTTGAGAAAATGATATTTTTGAGCAGCCTTCAAAAACTTAAAATTTCTTTAAAAAAAATTCAATGCGTGAATCGTAATTTTTCTTATATCGCGCCAGGATGCTCCAATCAACAAAGGGTAATGTTATCGGAAAGAAAATTTCATGAGGATTCTAAATCTGCAATCCGTTTTGCGATGCGACGGATACATTTTGAGAAAATGATATTTTTGAGCAGCCTTCAAAAACTTAAAATTTCTTTAAAAAAAAATTCAATGCGTGGAACGTACTTTTTCTTATAGCGCGCCAAGATGATCCAATCGACAAATGGTAATGTTATCGGAAAGAAAATTTTATCAAGATTCCAAATCTGCAATCCGTTTTGCGATGCGACGGATACATTTTGAGAAAATGATATTTTTGGGCAGCCTTCAAAAACTTAAAATTTCTTTAAAAAATATTCAATGCGTGGAACGTAATTTTTCTTATAGCGCGCCAGGATGCTCCAATCAACAAAGGGTAATGTTATCGGAAAGAAAATTTCATGAGGATTCTAAATCTGCAATCCGTTTTGCGATGCGACGGATACTTTTTGAGAAAATGATATTTTTGAGCAGCCTTCAAAAACTTAAAATTTCTTTAAAAAAAATTCAATGCGTGAATCGTAATTTTTCTTATATCGCGCCGGGATGCTCCAATCAACAAAGGGTAATGTTATCGGAAAGAAAATTTCATGGGGATTCTAAATCTGCAATCCGTTTTGCGATGCGACGGATACTTTTTGAGAAAATGATATTTTTGAGCAGCCTTCAAAAACTTAAAATTTCTTTAAAAAAATTCAATGCGTGGAACGTACTTTTTCTTATAGCGCGCCAAGATGATCCAATCGACAAGTGGTAATGTTATCGGAAAGAAAATTTCATCATGATTCCAAATCTGCAATCCGTTTTGCGATGCGACGGATACTTTTTGAGAAAATTATATTTTTGAGCAGCCTTCAAAAACTTAAAATTTCTTTAAAAAATATTCAATGCGTGGAACCTAATTTTTCTTATAGCGCGCCAAGATGTTCCAATCGACAAATGGTAATGTTATCGGAATGAAAATTTCATCGAGATTCCAAATCTGCAATTCGTTTTGCGATGCGACGGATACTTTTTGAGAAAATGATATTTGTGTGCAGCCTTCAAAAACTTAAAATTTCTTTAAAAAAAATGTCAATGCGTGAATCGTAATTTTTCTTATATCGCGCCGGGATGCTCTAATCAACAAAAGGTAATGTTATCGGAAAGAAAATTTCATGAGGATTCTAAATCTGCAATCCGTTTTGCGATGCGACGGATACATTTTGAGAAAATGATATTTTTGAGCAGCCTTCAAAAACTTAAAATTTCTTTAAAAAAAAATTCAATGCGTGGAACGTACTTTTTCTTATAGCGCGCCAAGATGATCCAATCGACAAATGGTAATGTTATCGGAAAGAAAATTTCATCAAGATTCCAAATCTGCAATCCGTTTTGCGATGCGACGGATACATTTTGAGAAAATGATATTTTTGGGCAGCCTTCAAAAACTTAAAATTTCTTTAAAAAATATTCAATGCGTGGAACGTAATTTTTCTTATAGCGCGCCAAGATGTTCCAATCAACAAAAGGTAATGTTATCGGAAAGAAAATTTCATCGTGATTCCAAATCTGCAATCCGTTTTGCGATGCGACAGATACATTTTGAGAAAATGATATTTTTGAGCAGCCTTCAAAAACTTAAAATTTCTTTAAAAAATATTCAATGCGTGGAACGTAATTTTTCTTATATCGCGCCGGGATGCTCCAATCAACAAAAGGTAATGTTATCGGAAAGAAAATTTCATGAGGATTCTAAATCTGCAATCCGTTTTGCGATGCGACGGATACTTTTTGAGAAAATGATATTTTTGAGCAGCCTTCAAAAACTTAAAATCTCTTTAAAAAAAAATTCAATGCGTGGAACCTAATTTTTCTTATAGCGCGCCAAGATGATCCAATCGACAAATGGTAATGTTGTGGGAATGAAAATTTCATCAAGATTCTAAATCTGCAATCCGTTTTGCGATGCGACGGATACTTTTTGAGAAAATGATATTTTTGAGCAGCCTTCAAAAACTTAAAATTTCTTTAAAAAAAATTCAATGCGTGGAACGTAATTTTTCTTATATCGCGCCAGGATGCTCCAATCAACAAAGGGTAATGTTATCGGAAAGAAAATTTCATGAGGATTCTAAATCTGCAATCCGTTTTGCGATGCGACGGATACTTTTTGAGAAAATGATATTTTTGAGCAGCCTTCAAATACTTAAAATTTCTTTAAAAAAAATTCAATGCGTGGAACGTACTTTTTCTTATAGCGCGCCAAGATGATCCAATCGACAAGAGGTAATGTTATCGGAAAGAAAATTTCTTCATGATTCCAAATCTGCAATCCGTTTTGCGATGCGACAGATACATTTTGAGAAAATGATATTTTTGAGCAGCCTTCAAAAACTTAAAATTTCTTTAAAAAATATTCAATGCGTGGAACGTAATTTTTCTTATAGCGCGCCAAGATGTTCCAATCGACAAATGGTAATGTTATCGGAATGAAAATTTCATCAAGATTCCAAATCTGCAATTCGTTTTGCGATGCGACGGATACTTTTTGAGAAAATTATATTTTTGAGCAGCCTTCAAAAACTTAAAATTTCTTTAAAAAAATTTCAATGCGTGAATCGTAATTTTTCTTATATCGCGCCGGGATGCTCCAATCAACAAAAGGTAATGTTATCGGAAAGAAAATTTCATCGTGATTCCAAATCTGCAATCCGTTTTGCGATGCGACAGATACATTTTGAGAAAATGATATTTTTGAGCAGCCTTCAAAAACTTAAAATTTCTTTAAAAAATATTCAATGCGTGGAACGTAATTTTTCTTATATCGCGCCGGGATGCTCCAATCAACAAAAGGTAATGTTATCGGAAAGAAAATTTCATGAGGATTCTAAATCTGCAATCCGTTTTGCGATGCGACGGATACTTTTTGAGAAAATGATATTTTTGAGCAGCCTTCAAAAATTTTAAATTTCTTAAAAAAAAATTCAATACGAGAATCGTAATTTTTCTGATATCGCGCCAGGATACTCCAATCACCAAAAGGTAATGTTATCGGAAAGAGATTTTCATGAGGATTCTAAATCTGCAATCCGTTTTGCGATGCGACGGATACTTTTTGAGAAAATGATATTTTTGAGCAGCCTTCAAAAACTTAAAATCTCTTTAAAAAAAAATTCAATGCGTGAATCGTAATTTTTCTTATATCGCGCCGGGATGCTCCAATCAACAAAAGGTAATGTTATCGGAAAGAAAATTTCATGAGGATTCTAAATCTGCAATCCGTTTTGCGATGCGACGGATACTTTTTGAGAAAATGATATTTTTGAGCAGCCTTCAAAAACTTAAAATTTCTTTAAAAAAAATTCAATGCGTGAATCGTAATTTTTCTTATATCGCGCCAGGATGCTCCAATCAACAAAAGGTAATGTTATCGGAAAGAAAATTTCATGAGGATTCTAAATCTGCAATCCGTTTTGCGATGCGACGGATACTTTTTGAGAAAATGATATTTTTGAGCAGCCTTCAAAAACTTAAAATTTCTTTAAAAAAAATTCAATGCGTGGAACGTAATTTTTCTTATATCGCGCCGGGATGCTCCAATCAACAAAAGGTAATGTTATCGGAAAGAACATTTCATGAGGATTCTAAATCTGCAATCCGTTTTGCGATGCGACGGATACTTTTTGAGAAAATGATATTTTTGAGCAGCCTTCAAAAACTTAAAATTTCTTTAAAAAAAATTCAATGCGTGAATCGTAATTTTTCTTATAGCGCGCCAAGATGTTCCAATCGTAAAATGGTAATGTTATCCGAAAGAAAATTTCCAAATCTGCAATCCGTTTTGCGATGCTACGGATACATTTTGAGAAAATGATATTTTTGAGCAGCCTTCAAAAACTTAAAATCTCTTTAAAAAAAAATTCAATGCGTGGAACCTAATTTTTCTTATAGAGCGCCAAGATGATCCAATCGACAAATGGTAATGTTATGGGAATGAAAATTTCAGCAAGATTCCAAATCTGCTATCCGTTTTGCGATGCGACGGATACTTTTTGAGAAAATGATATTTTTGAGCAGCCTTCAAAAATTTAAAATTTCTTAAAAAAAAATTCAATACGAGAATCGTAATTTTTCTTATATCGCGCCGGGATGCTCCAATCAACAAAAGGTAATGTTATCGGAAAGAAAATTTCATGAGGATTCTAAATCTGCAATCCGTTTTGCGATGCGACGGATACTTTTTGAGAAAATGATATTTTTGAGCAGCCTTCAAAAACTTAAAATTTCTTTAAAAAAAATTCAATGCGTGAATCGTAATTTTTCTTATATCGCGCCAGGATGCTCCAATCAACAAAGGGTAATGTTATCGG
Organism: Chalcosyrphus nemorum; assembly: GCA_949716465.1. Lineage (NCBI taxonomy): Eukaryota > Metazoa > Arthropoda > Insecta > Diptera > Syrphidae > Chalcosyrphus > Chalcosyrphus nemorum. The sequence continues at coordinate 45,982 of CATIXX010000007.1, read as the reverse complement.
AAAGAAAATTTCATGAGGATTCTAAATCTGCAATCCGTTTTGCGATGCGACGGATACATTTTGAGAAAATGATATTTTTGAGCAGCCTTCAAAAACTTAAAATTTCTTTAAAAAAAAATTCAATGCGTGGAACGTACTTTTTCTTATAGCGCGCCAAGATGATCCAATCGACAAATGGTAATGTTATCGGAAAGAAAATTTTATCAAGATTCCAAATCTGCAATCCGTTTTGCGATGCGACGGATACATTTTGAGAAAATGATATTTTTGGGCAGCCTTCAAAAACTTAAAATTTCTTTAAAAAATATTCAATGCGTGGAACGTAATTTTTCTTATAGCGCGCCAGGATGCTCCAATCAACAAAGGGTAATGTTATCGGAAAGAAAATTTCATGAGGATTCTAAATCTGCAATCCGTTTTGCGATGCGACGGATACTTTTTGAGAAAATGATATTTTTGAGCAGCCTTCAAAAACTTAAAATTTCTTTAAAAAAAATTCAATGCGTGAATCGTAATTTTTCTTATATCGCGCCGGGATGCTCCAATCAACAAAGGGTAATGTTATCGGAAAGAAAATTTCATGGGGATTCTAAATCTGCAATCCGTTTTGCGATGCGACGGATACTTTTTGAGAAAATGATATTTTTGAGCAGCCTTCAAAAACTTAAAATTTCTTTAAAAAAATTCAATGCGTGGAACGTACTTTTTCTTATAGCGCGCCAAGATGATCCAATCGACAAGTGGTAATGTTATCGGAAAGAAAATTTCATCATGATTCCAAATCTGCAATCCGTTTTGCGATGCGACGGATACTTTTTGAGAAAATTATATTTTTGAGCAGCCTTCAAAAACTTAAAATTTCTTTAAAAAATATTCAATGCGTGGAACCTAATTTTTCTTATAGCGCGCCAAGATGTTCCAATCGACAAATGGTAATGTTATCGGAATGAAAATTTCATCGAGATTCCAAATCTGCAATTCGTTTTGCGATGCGACGGATACTTTTTGAGAAAATGATATTTGTGTGCAGCCTTCAAAAACTTAAAATTTCTTTAAAAAAAATGTCAATGCGTGAATCGTAATTTTTCTTATATCGCGCCGGGATGCTCTAATCAACAAAAGGTAATGTTATCGGAAAGAAAATTTCATGAGGATTCTAAATCTGCAATCCGTTTTGCGATGCGACGGATACATTTTGAGAAAATGATATTTTTGAGCAGCCTTCAAAAACTTAGAATTTCTTTAAAAAAAAATTCAATGCGTGGAACGTACTTTTTCTTATAGCGCGCCAAGATGATCCAATCGACAAATGGTAATGTTATCGGAAAGAAAATTTCATCAAGATTCCAAATCTGCAATCCGTTTTGCGATGCGACGGATACATTTTGAGAAAATGATATTTTTGGGCAGCCTTCAAAAACTTAAAATTTCTTTAAAAAATATTCAATGCGTGGAACGTAATTTTTCTTATAGCGCGCCAAGATGTTCCAATCGACAAATGGTAATGTTATCGGAATGAAAATTTCATCAAGATTCCAAATCTGCAATCCGTTTTGCGATGCGACGGATACTTTTTGAGAAAATGATATTTGTGTGCAGCCTTCAAAAACTTAAAATTTCTTTAAAAAACATTTCAATGCGTGAATCGTAATTTTTCTTATATCGCGCCGGGATGCTCTAATCAAAAAAAGGTAATGTTATCGGAAAGAAAATTTCATGAGGATTCTAAATCTGCAATCCGTTTTGCGATGCGACGGATACTTTTTGAGAAAATGATATTTTTGAGCAGCCTTCAAAAACTTAAAATTTCTTTAAAAAAAATTCAATGCGTGGAACGTACTTTTTCTTATAGCGCGCCAAGATGATCCAATCGACAAGTGGTAATGTTATCGGAAAGAAAATTTTATCATGATTCCAAATCTGCAATCCGTTTTGCGATGCGACAGATACATTTTGAGAAAATGATATTTGTGGGCAGCCTTCAAAAACTTAAAATTTCTTTAAAAAATATTCAATGCGTGGAACGTAATTTTTCTTATAGCGCGCCAAGATGTTCCAATCGACAAATGGTAATGTTATCGGAATGAAAATTTCATCAAGATTCCAAATCTGCAATTCGTTTTGCGATGCAACGTATACTTTTTAAGAAAATGATATTTTTGAGCAGCCTTCAGAAACTTAAAATTTCTTTAAAAAATATTCAATGCGTGGAACCTAATTTTTCTTATAGCGCGCCAAGATGTTCCAATCGACAAATGGTAATGTTATCGGAATGAAAATTTCATCGAGATTCCAAATCTGCAATTCGTTTTGCGATGCGACGGATACTTTTTGAGAAAATGATATTTGTGTGCAGCCTTCAAAAACTTAAAATTTCTTTAAAAAAAATGTCAATGCGTGAATCGTAATTTTTCTTATATCGCGCCGGGATGCTCTAATCAACAAAAGGTAATGTTATCGGAAAGAAAATTTCATCAAGATTCCAAATCTGCAATCCGTTTTGCGATGCGATGGATACTTTTTGAGAAAATGATATTTTTGAGCAGCCTTCAAAAACTTAAAATTTCTTTAAAAAAAATTCAATGCGTGGAACGTACTTTTTCTTATAGCGCGCCAAGATGATCCAATCGACAAGTGGTAATGTTATCGGAAAGAAAATTTCATCATGATTCCAAATCTGCAATCCGTTTTGCGATGCGACAGATACATTTTGAGAAAATGATATTTTTGAGCAGCCTTCAAAAACTTAAAATTTCTTTAAAAAATATTCAATGCGTGGAACGTAATTTTTCTTATAGCGCGCCAAGATGTTCCAATCGACAAATGGTAATGTCGTCGGAATGAAAATTTCATCAAGATTCTAAATCTGCAATCCGTTTTGCGATGCGACGGATACTTTTTGAGAAAATGATATTTTTGAGCAGCCTTCAAAAACTTAAAATTTCTTTAAAAAAAATTCAATGCGTGAATCGTAATTTTTTTTATATCGCGCCAGGATGCTCCAATCAACAAAGGGTAATGTTATCGGAAAGAAAATTTCATGAGGATTCTAAATCTGCAATCCGTTTTGCGATGCGACGGATACTTTTTGAGAAAATGATATTTTTGAGCAGCCTTCAAAAACTTAAAATTTCTTTAAAAAAAATTCAATGCGTGGAACGTACTTTTTCTTATAGCGCGCCAAGATGATCCAATCGACAAGTGGTAATGTTATCGGAAAGAAAATTTCTTCATGATTCCAAATCTGCAATCCGTTTTGCGATGCGACAGATACATTTTGAGAAAATGATATTTTTGAGCAGCCTTCAAAAACTTAAAATTTCTTTAAAAAATATTCAATGCGTGGAACGTAATTTTTCTTATAGCGCGCCAAGATGTTCCAATCGACAAATGGTAATGTTATCGGAATGAAAATTTCATGGGGATTCTAAATCTGCAATCCGTTTTGCGATGCGACGGATACTTTTTGAGAAAATGATATTTTTGAGCAGCCTTCAAAAATTTTAAATTTCTTAAAAAAAAATTCAATACGAGAATCGTAATTTTTCTGATATCGCGCCAGGATGCTCCAATCACCAAAAGGTAATGTTATCGGAAAGAGATTTTCATGAGGATTCTAAATCTGCAATCCGTTTTGCGATGCGACGGATACTTTTTGAGAAAATGATATTTTTGAGCAGCCTTCAAAAACTTAAAATCTCTTTAAAAAAAAATTCAATGCGTGAATCGTAATTTTTCTTATATCGCGCCGGGATGCTCCAATCAACAAAAGGTAATGTTATCGGAAAGAAAATTTCATGAGGATTCTAAATCTGCAATCCGTTTTGCGATGCGACGGATACTTTTTGAGAAAATGATATTTTTGAGCAGCCTTCAAAAACTTAAAATTTCTTTAAAAAAAATTCAATGCGTGAATCGTAATTTTTCTTATATCGCGCCAGGATGCTCCAATCAACAAAAGGTAATGTTATCGGAAAGAAAATTTCATGAGGATTCTAAATCTGCAATCCGTTTTGCGATGCGACAGACACATTTTGAGAAAATGATATTTTTGAGCAGCCTTCAAAAACTTAAAATTTCTTTAAAAAAAATTCAATGCGTGGAACGTAATTTTTCTTATATCGCGCCGGGATGCTCCAATCAACAAAAGGTAATGTTATCGGAAAGAAAATTTCATGAGGATTCTAAATCTGCAATCCGTTTTGCGATGCGACGGATACTTTTTGAGAAAATTATATTTTTGAGCAGCCTTCAAAAACTTAAAATTTCTTTAAAAAAAATTCAATGCGTGAATCGTAATTTTTCTTATAGCGCGCCAAGATGTTCCAATCGTAAAATGGTAATGTTATCCGAAAGAAAATTTCCAAATCTGCAATCCGTTTTGCGATGCTACGGATACATTTTGAGAAAATGATATTTTTGAGCAGCCTTCAAAAACTTAAAATCTCTTTAAAAAAAAATTCAATGCGTGGAACCTAATTTTTCTTATAGCGCGCCAAGATGATCCAATCGACAAATGGTAATGTTATGGGAATGAAAATTTCAGCAAGATTCCAAATCTGCAATCCGTTTTGCGATGCGACGGATACTTTTTGAGAAAATGATATTTTTGAGCAGCCTTCAAAAATTTAAAATTTCTTAAAAAAAAATTCAATTCGAGAATCGTAATTTTTCTTATATCGCGCCAGGATGCTCCAATCACCAAAAGGTAATGTTTTCGGAAAGAGATTTTCATGAGGATTCTAAATCTGCAATCCGTTTTGCGATGCGACGGATACTTTTTGAGAAAATGATATTTTTGAGCAGCCTTCAAAAACTTAAAATTTCTTTAAAAAAAATTCAATGCGTGGAACGTACTTTTTCTTATAGCGCGCCAAGATGATCCAATCGACAAGTGGTAATGTTATCGGAAAGAAAATTTCTTCATGATTCCAAATCTGCAATCCGTTTTGCGATGCGACAGATACATTTTGAGAAAATGATATTTTTGAGCAGCCTTCAAAAACTTAAAATTTCTTTAAAAAATATTCAATGCGTGGAACGTAATTTTTCTTATAGCGCGCCAAGATGTTCCAATCGACAAATGGTAATGTTATCGGAATGAAAATTTCATGAGGATTCTAAATCTGCAATCCGTTTTGCGATGCGACGGATACTTTTTGAGAAAATGATATTTTTGAGCAGCCTTCAAAAATTTTAAATTTCTTAAAAAAAAATTCAATACGAGAATCGTAATTTTTCTGATATCGCGCCAGGATGCTCCAATCACCAAAAGGTAATGTTATCGGAAAGAGATTTTCATGAGGATTCTAAATCTGCAATCCGTTTTGCGATGCGACGGATACTTTTTGAGAAAATGATATTTTTGAGCAGCCTTCAAAAACTTAAAATCTCTTTAAAAAAAAATTCAATGCGTGAATCGTAATTTTTCTTATATCGCGCCGGGATGCTCCAATCAACAAAAGGTAATGTTATCGGAAAGAAAATTTCATGAGGATTCTAAATCTGCAATCCGTTTTGCGATGCGACGGATACTTTTTGAGAAAATGATATTTTTGAGCAGCCTTCAAAAACTTAAAATTTCTTTAAAAAAAATTCAATGCGTGAATCGTAATTTTTCTTATATCGCGCCAGGATGCTCCAATCAACAAAAGGTAATGTTATCGGAAAGAAAATTTCATGAGGATTCTAAATCTGCAATCCGTTTTGCGATGCGACAGACACATTTTGAGAAAATGATATTTTTGAGCAGCCTTCAAAAACTTAAAATTTCTTTAAAAAAAATTCAATGCGTGGAACGTAATTTTTCTTATATCGCGCCGGGATGCTCCAATCAACAAAAGGTAATGTTATCGGAAAGAAAATTTCATGAGGATTCTAAATCTGCAATCCGTTTTGCGATGCGACGGATACTTTTTGAGAAAATTATATTTTTGAGCAGCCTTCAAAAACTTAAAATTTCTTTAAAAAAAATTCAATGCGTGAATCGTAATTTTTCTTATAGCGCGCCAAGATGTTCCAATCGTAAAATGGTAATGTTATCCGAAAGAAAATTTCCAAATCTGCAATCCGTTTTGCGATGCTACGGATACATTTTGAGAAAATGATATTTTTGAGCAGCCTTCAAAAACTTAAAATCTCTTTAAAAAAAAATTCAATGCGTGGAACCTAATTTTTCTTATAGCGCGCCAAGATGATCCAATCGACAAATGGTAATGTTATGGGAATGAAAATTTCAGCAAGATTCCAAATCTGCAATCCGTTTTGCGATGCGACGGATACTTTTTGAGAAAATGATATTTTTGAGCAGCCTTCAAAAATTTAAAATTTCTTAAAAAAAAATTCAATTCGAGAATCGTAATTTTTCTTATATCGCGCCAGGATGCTCCAATCACCAAAAGGTAATGTTTTCGGAAAGAGATTTTCATGAGGATTCTAAATCTGCAATCCGTTTTGCGATGCGACGGATACTTTTTGAGAAAATGATATTTTTGAGCAGCCTTCAAAAACTTAAAATCTCTTTAAAAAAAATTCAATGCGTGAATCATAATTTTTCTTATATCGCGCCGGGATGCTCCAATCAACAAAAGGTAATGTTATCGGAAAGAAAATTTCATGAGGATTCTAAATCTGCAATCCGTTTTGCGATGCGACGGATACTTTTTGAGAAAATGATATTTTTGAGCAGCCTTCAAAAACTTAAAATTTCTTTAAAAAAAATTCAATGCGTGAATCGTAATTTTTCTTATATCGCGCCAGGATGCTCCAATCAACAAAGGGTAATGTTATCGGAAAGAAAATTTCATGGGGATTCTAAATCTGCAATCCGTTTTGCGATGCGACGGATACTTTTTGAGAAAATGATATTTTTGAGCAGCCTTCAAAAACTTAAAATTTCTTTAAAAAAAATTCAATGCGTGAATCGTAATTTTTCTTATATCGCGCCAGGATGCTCCAATCAACAAAGGGTAATGTTATCGGAAAGAAAATTTCATGGGGATTCTAAATCTGCAATCCGTTTTGCGATGCGACGGATACTTTTTGAGAAAATGATATTTTTGAGCAGCCTTCAAAAACTTAAAATTTCTTTAAAAAAATTCAATGCGTGGAACGTACTTTTTCTTATAGCGCGCCAAGATGATCCAATCGACAAGTGGTAATGTTATCGGAAAGAAAATTTCATCATGATTCCAAATCTGCAATCCGTTTTGCGATGCGACGGATACTTTTTGAGAAAATTATATTTTTGAGCAGCCTTCAAAAACTTAAAATTTCTTTAAAAAAATTTCAATGCGTGAATCGTAATTTTTCTTATAGCGCGCCAAGATGTTCCAATCGACAAATGGTAATGTCATCGGAATGAAAATTTCATCAAGATTCTAAATCTGCAATCCGTTTTGCGATGCGAGGGATACTTCTTAAGAAAATGATATTTTTGAGCAGCCTTCAGAAACCTAAAATTTCTTTAAAAAATATTCAATGCGTGGAACCTAATTTTTCTTATAGCGCGCCAAGATGTTCCAATCGACAAATGGTAATGTTATCGGAATGAAAATTTCATCGAGATTCCAAATCTGCAATTCGTTTTGCGATGCGACGGATACTTTTTGAGAAAATGATATTTGTGTGCAGCCTTCAAAAACTTAAAATTTCTTTAAAAAAAATGTCAATGCGTGAATCGTAATTTTTCTTATATCGCGCCGGGATGCTCCAATCAACAAATGGTAATGTTATCGGAAAGAAAATTTCATCGTGATTCCAAATCTGCAATCCGTTTTGCGATGCGACAGATACATTGTGAGAAAATGATATTTTTGAGCAGCCTTCAAAAACTTAAAATTTCTTTAAAAAATATTCAATGCGTGGAACTTAATTTTTCTTATATCGCGCCGGGATGCTCCAATCAACAAAAGGTAATGTTATCGGAAAGAAAATTTCATGAGGATTCTAAATCTGCAATCCGTTTTGCGATGCGACGGATACTTTTTGAGAAAATGATATTTTTGAGCAGCCTTCAAAAACTTAAAATCTCTTTAAAAAAAAATTCAATGCGTGGAACCTAATTTTTCTTATAGCGCGCCAAGATGATCCAATCGACAAATGGTAATGTTGTGGGAATGAAAATTTCATCAAGATTCTAAATCTGCAATCCGTTTTGCGATGCGACGGATACTTTTTGAGAAAATGATATTTTTGAGCAGCCTTCAAAAACTTAAAATTTCTTTAAAAAAAATTCAATGCGTGAATCGTAATTTTTTTTATATCGCGCCAGGATGCTCCAATCAACAAAGGGTAATGTTATCGGAAAGAAAATTTCATGAGGATTCTAAATCTGCAATCCGTTTTGCGATGCGACGGATACTTTTTGAGAAAATGATATTTTTGAGCAGCCTTCAAAAACTTAAAATTTCTTTAAAAAAAATTCAATGCGTGGAACGTACTTTTTCTTATAGCGCGCCAAGATGATCCAATCGACAAGTGGTAATGTTATCGGAAAGAAAATTTCTTCATGATTCCAAATCTGCAATCCGTTTTGCGATGCGACAGATACATTTTGAGAAAATGATATTTTTGAGCAGCCTTCAAAAACTTAAAATTTCTTTAAAAAAAATTCAATGCGTGGAACGTACTTTTTCTTATAGCGCGCCAAGATGATCCAATCGACAAGTGGTAATGTTATCGGAAAGAAAATTTCTTCATGATTCCAAATCTGCAATCCGTTTTGCGATGCGACGGATACTTTTTGAGAAAATGATATTTTTGAGCAGCCTTCAAAAACTTAAAATCTCTTTAAAAAAAAATTCAATGCGTGAATCGTAATTTTTCTTATATCGCGCCGGGATGCTCCAATCAACAAAAGGTAATGTTATCGGAAAGAAAATTTCATGAGGATTCTAAATCTGCAATCCGTTTTGCGATGCGACGGATACTTTTTGAGAAAATGATATTTTTGAGCAGCCTTCAAAAACTTAAAATTTCTTTAAAAAAAATTCAATGCGTGAATCGTAATTTTTCTTATATCGCGCCAGGATGCTCCAATCAACAAAAGGTAATGTTATCGGAAAGAAAATTTCATGAGGATTCTAAATCTGCAATCCGTTTTGCGATGCGACAGACACATTTTGAGAAAATGATATTTTTGAGCAGCCTTCAAAAACTTAAAATTTCTTTAAAAAAAATTCAATGCGTGAATCGTAATTTTTCTTATAGCGCGCCAAGATGTTCCAATCGTAAAATGGTAATGTTATCCGAAAGAAAATTTCCAAATCTGCAATCCGTTTTGCGATGCTACGGATACATTTTGAGAAAATGATATTTTTGAGCAGCCTTCAAAAACTTAAAATCTCTTTAAAAAAAAATTCAATGCGTGGAACCTAATTTTTCTTATAGCGCGCCAAGATGATCCAATCGACAAATGGTAATGTTATGGGAATGAAAATTTCAGCAAGATTCCAAATCTGCAATCCGTTTTGCGATGCGACGGATACTTTTTGAGAAAATGATATTTTTGAGCAGCCTTCAAAAATTTAAAATTTCTTAAAAAAAAATTCAATACGAGAATCGTAATTTTTCTTATATCGCGCCAGGATGCTCCAATCACCAAAAGGTAATGTTTTCGGAAAGAGATTTTCATGAGGATTCTAAATCTGCAATCCGTTTTGCGATGCGACGGATACTTTTTGAGAAAATGATATTTTTGAGCAGCCTTCAAAAACTTAAAATCTCTTTAAAAAAAATTCAATGCGTGAATCATAATTTTTCTTATATCGCGCCGGGATGCTCCAATCAACAAAAGGTAATGTTATCGGAAAGAAAATTTCATGAGGATTCTAAATCTGCAATCCGTTTTGCGATGCGACGGATACTTTTTGAGAAAATGATATTTTTGAGCAGCCTTCAAAAACTTAAAATTTCTTTAAAAAAAATTCAATGCGTGAATCGTAATTTTTCTTATATCGCGCCAGGATGCTCCAATCAACAAAGGGTAATGTTATCGGAAAGAAAATTTCATGGGGATTCTAAATCTGCAATCCGTTTTGCGATGCGACGGATACTTTTTGAGAAAATGATATTTTTGAGCAGCCTTCAAAAACTTAAAATTTCTTTAAAAAAAATTCAATGCGTGAATCGTAATTTTTCTTATATCGCGCCAGGATGCTCCAATCAACAAAGGGTAATGTTATCGGAAAGAAAATTTCATGGGGATTCTAAATCTGCAATCCGTTTTGCGATGCGACGGATACTTTTTGAGAAAATGATATTTTTGAGCAGCCTTCAAAAACTTAAAATTTCTTTAAAAAAATTCAATGCGTGGAACGTACTTTTTCTTATAGCGCGCCAAGATGATCCAATCGACAAGTGGTAATGTTATCGGAAAGAAAATTTCATCATGATTCCAAATCTGCAATCCGTTTTGCGATGCGACGGATACTTTTTGAGAAAATTATATTTTTGAGCAGCCTTCAAAAACTTAAAATTTCTTTAAAAAAATTTCAATGCGTGAATCGTAATTTTTCTTATATCGCGCCGGGATGCTCCAATCAACAAAAGGTAATGTTATCGGAAAGAAAATTTCATCGTGATTCCAAATCTGCAATCCGTTTTGCGATGCGACAGATACATTTTGAGAAAATGATATTTTTGAGCAGCCTTCAAAAACTTAAAATTTCTTTAAAAAATATTCAATGCGTGGAACGTAATTTTTCTTATATCGCGCCGGGATGCTCCAATCACCAAAAGGTAATATTATCGGAAAGAGATTTTCATGAGGATTCTAAATCTGCAATCCGTTTTGCGATGCGACGGATACTTTTTGAGAAAATGATATTTTTGAGCAGCCTTCAAAAACTTAAAATCTCTTTAAAAAAAAATTCAATGCGTGAATCGTAATTTTTCTTATATCGCGCCGGGATGCTCCAATCAACAAAAGGTAATGTTATCGGAAAGAAAATTTCATGAGGATTCTAAATCTGCAATCCGTTTTGCGATGCGACAGATACATTTTGAGAAAATGATATTTTTGAGCAGCCTTCAAAAACTTAAAATTTCTTTAAAAAATATTCAATGCGTGGAACGTAATTTTTCTTATATCGCGCCGGGATGCTCCAATCAACAAAAGGTAATGTTATCGGAAAGAAAATTTCATGAGGATTCTAAATCTGCAATCCGTTTTGCGATGCGACGGATACTTTTTGAGAAAATGATATTTTTGAGCAGCCTTCAAAAATTTAAAATTTCTTAAAAAAAAATTCAATACGAGAATAGTAATTTTTCTTATATCGCGCCAGGATGCTCCAATCACCAAAAGGTAATATTATCGGAAAGGGATTTTCATGAGGATTCTAAATCTGCAATCCGTTTTGCGATGCGACGGATACTTTTTGAGAAAATGATATTTTTGAGCAGCCTTCAAAAACTTAAAATTTCTTTAAAAAAAATTCAATGCGTGAATCGTAATTTTTCTTATATCGCGCCAGGATGCTCCAATCACCAAAAGGTAATGTTATCGGAAAGAGATTTTCATGAGGATTCTAAATCTGCAATCCGTTTTGCGATGCGACGGATACTTTTTGAGAAAATGATATTTTTGAGCAGCCTTCAAAAACTTAAAATCTCTTTAAAAAAAAATTCAATGCGTGAATCGTAATTTTTCTTATATCGCGCCGGGATGCTCCAATCAACAAAAGGTAATGTTATCGGAAAGAAAATTTCATGAGGATTCTAAATCTGCAATCCGTTTTGCGGTGCGACGGATACTTTTTGAGAAAATGATATTTTTGAGCAGCCTTCAAAAACTTAAAATCTCTTTAAAAAAAAATTCAATGCGTGCAACCTAATTTTTCTTATAGCGCGCCAAGATGATCCAATCGACAAGTGGTAACGTTATCGGAAAGAAAATTTTATCAAGATTCCAAATCTGCAATCCGTCTTGCGATGCGACGGATACATTTTGAGAAAATGATATTTTTGGGCAGCCTTCAAAAACTTAAAATTTCTTTAAAAAATATTCAATGCGTTGAACGTAATTTTTCTTATAGCCCGCCAAGATGTTCCAATCGACAAATGGTAATGTTATCGGAAAGAAAATTTCATCAAGATTCCAAATCTGCAATCCGTTTTGCGATGCGACGGATACTTTTTGAGAAAATGATATTTTTGAGCAGCCTTCAAAAACTTAAAATTTCTTTAAAAAAAATTCAATGCGTGAATCGTAATTTTTCTTATATCGCGCCAGGATGCTCCAATCAACAAAGGGTAATGTTATCGGAATGAAAATTTCATCAAGATTCCAAATCTGCTATCCGTTTTGCGATGCGACGGATACTTTTTGAGAAAATGATATTTTTGAGCAGCCTTCAAAAACTTAAAATTTCTTTAAAAAAAATTCAATGCGTGGAACGTACTTTTTCTTATAGCGCGCCAAGATGATCCAATCGACAAATGGTAATGTTATCGGAAAGAAAATTTCATCAAGATTCCAAATCTGCAATCCGTTTTGCGATGCGACGGATACATTTTGAGAAAATGATATTTTTGGGCAGCCTTCAAAAACTTAAAATTTCTTTAAAAAATATTCAATGCGTGGAAAGTAGTTTTTCTTATATCGCGCCAGGATGCTCCAATCACCAAAAGGTAATGTTATCGGAAAGAACATTTCATGAGGATTCTAAATCTGCAATCCGTTTTGCGATGCGACGGATACTTTTTGTGAAAATGATATTTTTGAGCAGCCTTCAAAAACTTAAAATTTCTTTAAAAAATATTCAATGCGTGGAACGTAATTTTTCTTATAGCGCGCCAAGATGTTCCAATCGACAAATGGTAATGTTATCGGAATGAAAATTTCATCAAGATTCCAAATCTGCTATCCGTTTTGCGATGCGACGGATACTTTTTGAGAAAATGATATTTTTGAGCAGCCTTCAAAAACTTAAAATTTCTTTAAAAAAAATTCAATGCGTGAATCGTAATTTTTCTTATATCGCGCCGGGATGCTCCAATCAACAAAGGGTAATGTTATCGGAAAGAAAATTTCATGAGGATTCCAAATCTGCAATCCGTTTTGCGATGCGACGGATACTTTTTGAGAAAATGATATTTTTGAGCAGCCTTCAAAAACTTAAAATTTCTTTAAAAAAAATTCAATGCGTGGAACGTAATTTTTCTTATAGCGCGCCAAGATGTTCCAATCGACAAATGGTTATGTTATCGGAATGAAAATTTCATCAAGATTCCAAATCTGCTATCCGTTTTGCGATGCGACGGATACTTTTTGAGAAAATGATATTTGCGTGCAGCCTTCAAAAATTTAAAATTTCTTAAAAAAAATTCAATGCGAGAATCGTAATTTTTCTTATATCGCGCCAGGATGCTCCAATCACCAAAAGGTAATGTTATCGGAAAGAACATTTCATGAGGATTCTAAATCTGCAATCCGTTTTGCGATGCGACGGATACTTTTTGTGAAAATGATATTTTTGAGCAGCCTTCAAAAACTTAAAATTTCTTTAAAAAATATTCAATGCGTGGAACGTAATTTTTCTTATAGCGCGCCAAGATGTTCCAATCGACAAATGGTTATGTTACCGGAATGAGAATTTCATCAAGATTCCAAATCTGCAATCCGTTTTGCGATGCAACGGATACTTTTTGAGAAAATGATATTTGCGTGCAGCCTTCAAAAATTTAAAATTTCTTAAAAAAAATTCAATGCGAGAATCGTAATTTTTCTTATATCGCGCCAGGATGCTCCAATCACCAAAAGGTAATGTTATCGGAAAGAAAATTTCATGAGGATTCTAAATCTGCAATCCGTTTTGCGATGCGACGGATACTTTTTGAGAAAATGATATTTTTGAGCAGCCTTCAAAAACTTAAAATCTCTTTAAAAAAAAATTCAATGCGTGCAACCTAATTTTTCTTATAGCGCGCCAAGATGATCCAATCGACAAGTGGTAACGTTATCGGAAAGAAAATTTCATCAAGATTTCAAATCTGCAATCCGTTTTGCGATGCGACGGATACATTTTGAGAAAATGATATTTTTGGGCAGCCTTCAAAAACTTAAAATTTCTTTAAAAAATATTCAATGCGTGGAACGTAGTTTTTCTTATATCGCGCCAGGATGCTCCAATCACCAAAAGGTAATGTTATCGGAAAGAACATTTCATGAGGATTCTAAATCTGCAATCCGTTTTGCGATGCGACGGATACTTTTTGTGAAAATGATATTTTTGAGCAGCCTTCAAAAACTTAAAATTTCTTTAAAAAATATTCAATGCGTGGAACGTAATTTTTCTTATAGCGCGCCAAGATGTTCCAATCGACAAATGGTAATGTTATCGGAAAGAAAATTTCATCAAGATTCCAAATCTGCAATCCGTTTTGCGATGCGATGGATACATTTTGAGAAAATGATATTTTTGGGCAGCCTTCAAAAACTTAAAATTTCTTTAAAAAATATTCAATGCGTGGAACGTAATTTTTCTTATAGCGCGCCAAGATGTTCCAATCGACAAATGGTAATGTTATCGGAAAGAACATTTCATGAGGATTCTAAATCTGCAATCCGTTTTGCGATGCGAAGGATACTTTTTGTGAAAATGATATTTTTGAGCAGCCTTCAAAAACTTAAAATTTCTTTAAAAAATATTCAATGCGTGGAACGTAATTTTTCTTATAGCGCGCCAAGATGTTCCAATCGACAAATGGTAATGTTATCGGAATGAAAATTTCATCAAGATTCCAAATCTGCAATCCGTTTTGCGATGCGACGGATAGATTTTGAGAAAATGATATTTTTGAGCAGCCTTCAAAAATTTAAAAATTCTTAAAAAAAATTCAATGCGTGAATCGTAATTTTTCTTATATCGCGCCGGGATGCTCCAATCAACAAAAGGTAATGTTATCGGAAAGAAAATTTCATGGGGATTCTAAATCTGCAATCCGTTTTGCGATGCGACGGATACTTTTTGAGAAAATGATATTTTTGAGCAGCCTTCAAAAACTTAAAATTTCTTTAAAAAATATTCAATGCGTGAATCGTAAATTTTCTTATATCGCGCCAGGATGCTCCAATCAACAAAGGGTAATGTTATCGGAAAGAAAACTTCATGAGGATTCCAAATCTGCTATCCGTTTTGCGATGCGACGGATACTTTTTGAGAAAATGATATTTTTGTGCAGCCTTCAACAACTTAAAATTTCTTTAAAAAAAATTCAATGCGTGGAACGTGCTTTTTCTTATAGCGCGCCAAGATGATCCAATCGACAAATGGTAATGTTATCGGAAAGAAAATTTCATCAAGATTCCAAATCTGCTATCCGTTTTGCGATGCGACGGATACATTTTGAGAAAATGATATTTTTGAGCAGCCTTCAAAAATATAAAATTTCTTAAAAAAAATTCAATGCGTGAATCGTAATTTTTCTTATATCGCGCCAGGATGCTCCAATCAACAAAGGGTAATGTTATCGGAAAGAAAATTTCATGAGGATTCTAAATCTGCAATCCGTTTTGCGATGCGACGGATACTTTTTGAGAAAATGATATTTTTGAGCAGCCTTCAAAAACTTAAAATTTCTTTAAAAAAAATTCAATGCGTGGAACGTAATTTTTCTTATAGCGCGCCAAGATGTTCCAATCGACAAATGGTTATGTTATCGGAATGAAAATTTCATCAAGATTCCAAATCTGCAATCCGTTTTGCGATGCGACGGATACTTTTTGAGAAAATGATATTTGCGTGCAGCCTTCAAAAATTTAAAATTTCTTAAAAAAAATTCAATGCGAGAATCGTAATTTTTCTTATATCGCGCCAGGATGCTCCAATCACCAAAAGGTAATGTTATCGGAAAGAAAATTTCATGAGGATTCTAAATCTGCAATCCGTTTTGCGATGCGACGGATACTTTTTGAGAAAATGATATTTTTGAGCAGCCTTCAAAAACTTAAAATCTCTTTAAAAAAAAATTCAATGCGTGCAACCTAATTTTTCTTATAGCGCGCCAAGATGATCCAATCGACAAGTGGTAACGTTATCGGAAAGAAAATTTCATCAAGATTTCAAATCTGCAATCCGTTTTGCGATGCGACGGATACATTTTGAGAAAATGATATTTTTGGGCAGCCTTCAAAAACTTAAAATTTCTTTAAAAAATATTCAATGCGTGGAACGTAGTTTTTCTTATATCGCGCCAGGATACTCCAATCACCAAAAGGTAATGTTATCGGAAAGAACATTTCATGAGGATTCTAAATCTGCAATCCGTTTTGCGATGCGACGGATACTTTTTGTGAAAATGATATTTTTGAGCAGCCTTCAAAAACTTAAAATTTCTTTAAAAAATATTCAATGCGTGGAACGTAATTTTTCTTATAGCGCGCCAAGATGTTCCAATCGACAAATGGTAATGTTATCGGAAAGAAAATTTCATCAAGATTCCAAATCTGCAATCCGTTTTGCGATGCGATGGATACATTTTGAGAAAATGATATTTTTGGGCAGCCTTCAAAAACTTAAAATTTCTTTAAAAAATATTCAATGCGTGGAACGTAATTTTTCTTATAGCGCGCCAAGATGTTCCAATCGACAAATGGTAATGTTATCGGAAAAAACATTTCATGAGGATTCTAAATCTGCAATCCGTTTTGCGATGCGACGGATACTTTTTGTGAAAATGATATTTTTGAGCAGCCTTCAAAAACTTAAAATTTCTTTAAAAAATATTCAATGCGTGGAACGTAATTTTTCTTATAGCGCGCCAAGATGTTCCAATCGACAAATGGTAATGTTATCGGAATGAAAATTTCATCAAGATTCCAAATCTGCAATCCGTTTTGCGATGCGACGGATACATTTTGAGAAAATGATATTTTTGAGCAGCCTTCAAAAATTTAAAAATTCTTAAAAAAAATTCAATGCGTGAATCGTAATTTTTCTTATATCGCGCCGGGATGCTCCAATCAACAAAAGGTAATGTTATCGGAAAGAAAATTTCATGGGGATTCTAAATCTGCAATCCGTTTTGGGATGCGACGGATACTTTTTGAGAAAATGATATTTTTGAGCAGCCTTCAAAAACATAAAATTTCTTTAAAAAATATTCAATGCGTGAATCGTAATTTTTCTTATATCGCGCCAGGATGCTCCAATCAACAAAGGGTAATGTTATCGGAAAGAAAACTTCATGAGGATTCCAAATCTGCTATCCGTTTTGCGATGCGACGGATACTTTTTGAGAAAATGATATTTTTGTGCAGCCTTCAAAAACTTAAAATTTCTTTAAAAAAAATTCAATGCGTGGAACGTACTTTTTCTTATAGCGCGCCAAGATGATCCAATCGACAAATGGTAATGTTATCGGAAAGAAAATTTCATCAAGATTCCAAATCTGCAATCCGTTTTGCGATGCGACGGATACATTTTGAGAAAATGATATTTTTGGGCAGCCTTCAAAAACTTAAAATTTCTTTAAAAAATATTCAATGCGTGAATCGTAATTTTTCTTATATCGCGCCAGGATGCTCCAATCAACAAAGGGTAATGTTATCGGAAAGAAAACTTCATGAGGATTCCAAATCTGCAATCCGTTTTGCGATGCGACGGACACTTTTTGAGAAAATGATATTTTTGTGCAGCCTTCAAAAACTTAAAATTTCTTTAAAAAAATTCAATGCGTGAATCGTAATTTTTCTTATATCGCGCCAGGATGCTCCAATCAACAAAGGGTAATGTTATCGGAAAGAAAATTTCATGAGGATTCCAAATCTGCAATCCGTTTTGCGATGCGATGGATACTTTTTGAGAAAATGATATTTTTGAGCAGCCTTCAAAAACTTAAAATCTCTTAAAAAAAAATTCAATGCGTGAATCGTAATTTTTCTTATATCGCGCCAGGATGCTCCGATCAACAAAGGGTAATGTTATCGGAAAGAAAATTTCATGAGGATTCTAAATCTGCAATCCGTTTTGCGATGCGACGGATACTTTTTGTGAAAATGATATTTTTGAGCAGCCTTCAAAAACTTAAAATTTCTTTAAAAAATATTCAATGCGTGGAACGTAATTTTTCTTATAGCGCGCCAAGATGTTCCAATCGACAAATGGTAATGTTATCGGAAAGAAAATTTCATCAAGATTCCAAATCTGCAATCCGTTTTGCGATGCGACGGATACATTTTGAGAAAATGATATTTTTGGGCAGCCTTCAAAAACTTAAAATTTCTTTAAAAAATATTCAATGCGTGAATCGTAATTTTTCTTATATCGCGCCAGGATGCTCCAATCACCAAAAAGTAATGTTATCGGAAAGAACATTTCATGAGGATTCTAAATCTGCAATCCGTTTTGCGATGCGACGGATACTTTTTGTGAAAATGATATTTTTGAGCAGCCTTCAAAAACTTAAAATTTCTTTAAAAAATATTCAATGCGTGGAACGTAATTTTTCTTATAGCGCGCCAAGATGTTCCAATCGACAAATGGTAATGTTATCGGAAAGAAAATTTCATCAAGATTCCAAATCTGCAATCCGTTTTGCGATGCGACGGATAGATTTTGAGAAAATGATATTTTTGAGCAGCCTTCAAAAACTTAAAATTCTTAAAAAAAATTCAATGTGTGAATCGTAATTTTTCTTATATCGCGCCGGGATGCTCCAATCAACAAAAGGTAATGTTATCGGAAAGAAAATGTCATGGGAATTCTAAATCTGCAATCCGTTTTGCGATGCGACGGATACTTTTTGAGAAAATGATATTTTTGAGCAGCCTTCAAAAACTTAAAATTTCTTTAAAAAAATTTGCACGACTGGATCGTACGTACTTGCACCTATATGCTCTTAGTTGGATGTGCACAAATTTTTAATAAAAAAAAAATTAAAAAATTTTGGATAAGTTTAAATGCCACATTTTGTTAAACATTAAATCTGGGCCACATTTCGATTTTTATAGAAATCCATTGATTTTTAGCCGAGAAATAGCCATATTTCTAAAACCAGTTAATAAGAAAAGTACCGTTATACGTATTTTTAGCCAAAAACGTGGTACGCCATCTTATAGCATTTGCCCAGACTAACTCAAATATGAAATTTAATCAAAATCGTTAGAGCCGTTTTCGAGAAAATCATGTTTTTGTAAAATTGGCCTTAAGTAAAGTACCGTTAATAATAGGGCTAGAACTAAAATTCCAATTTCCCCTCTAGAGAATACACAACAGACCCCAGATATGAAGTTTGAAGGAAATCGGTCTACCCGTTTGGGCTGTAGTCGAGCGTACATACATACAGAGTGACGGACAGACAGACAGACAGACAGACAGACAGACAGACAGACAGACAGAATCGGCAGACCCACTTTTTCGAGCTTCGCTATCATCGTTATGTCAGAATTCATTGTTATCTCGAGTTCGAATTTTTGCACGAATCCAATACTTGCCCTATATTATAGGTGCAAGTAAAAAATTCAATGCGTGAATCGTAATTTTTCTTATATCGCGCCAGGATGCTCCAATCAACAAAGGGTAATGTTATCGGAAAGAAAACTTCATGAGGATTCCAAATCTGCAATCCGTTTTGCGATGCGACGGACACTTTTTGAGAAAATGATATTTTTGTGCAGCCTTCAAAAACTTAAAATTTCTTTAAAAAAATTCAATGCGTGAATCGTAATTTTTCTTATATCGCGCCAGGATGCTCCAATCAACAAAGGGTAATGTTATCGGAAAGAAAATTTCATGAGGATTCCAAATCTGCAATCCGTTTTGCGATGCGATGGATACTTTTTGAGAAAATGATATTTTTGAGCAGCCTTCAAAAACTTAAAATCTCTTAAAAAAAAATTCAATGCGTGAATCGTAATTTTTCTTATATCGCGCCAGGATGCTCCGATCAACAAAGGGTAATGTTATCGGAAAGAAAATTTCATGAGGATTCTAAATCTGCAATCCGTTTTGCGATGCGACGGAAACTTTTTGAGAAAATGATATTTTTGAGCAGCCTTCAAAAACTTGAAATTTCTTTAAAAAAAATTCAATGCGTGGAATGTACTTTTTCTTATAGCGCGCCAAGATGCTCCAATCAACAAAGGGTAATGTTATCGGAATGAAAATTTCATCAAGATTCCAAATCTGCTATCCGTTTTGCGATGCGACGGATACCTTTTGAGAAAATGATATTTGTGTGCAGCCTTCAAAAATTTAAAAATTCTTAAAAAAAATTCAATGCGTGAATCGTAATTTTTCTTATATCGCGCCAGGATGCTCCAATCAACAAAGGGTAATGTTATCGGAAAGAAAATTTCATGAGGACTCCAAATCTGCAATCTGTTTTGCGATGCGACGGATACTTTTTGAGAAAATGATATTTTTGAGCAGCCTTCAAAAACTTAAAATTTCTTTAAAAAAAATTCAATGCGTGGAACGTAATTTTTCTTATAGCGCGCCAAGATGTTCCAATTGACAAATGGTTATGTTATCGGAATGAAAATTTCATCAAGATTCCAAATCTGCAATCCGTTTTGCGATGCGACGGATAGTTTTTGAGAAAATGATATTTGTGTGCAGCCTTCAAAAATTTAAAATTTCTTAAAAAAAATTCAATGCGAGAATCGTAATTTTTCTTATATCGCGCCAGGATGCTCCAATCACCAAAAGGTAATGTTATCGGAAAGAAAATTTCATGAGGATTCTAAATCTGCAATCCGTTTTGCGATGCGACGGATACTTTTTGAGAAAATGATATTTGTGTGCAGCCTTCAAAAATTTAAAATTTCTTAAAAAAAATTCAATGCGTGGAACGTAATTTTTCTTATAGCGCGCCAAGATGTTCCAATCGACAAATGGTAATGTTATCGGAAAGAAAATTTCATCAAGATTCCAAATCTGCAATCCGTTTTGCGATGCGACGGATACTTTTTGAGAAAATGATATTTGTGTGCAGCCTTCAAAAATTTAAAATTTCTTAAAAAAAATTCAATGCGAGAATCGTAATTTTTCTTATATCGCGCCAGGATGCTCCAATCACCAAAAGGTAATGTTATCGGAAAGAAAATTTCATGAGGATTCTAAATCTGCAATCCGTTTTGCGATGCGACGGATACTTTTTGAGAAAATGATATTTTTGAGCAGCCTTCAAAAACTTAAAATCTCTTTAAAAAAAAATTCAATGCGTGCAACCTAATTTTTCTTATAGCGCGCCAAGATGATCCAATCGACAAGTGGTAACGTTATCGGAAAGAAAATTTCATCAAGATTCCAAATCTGCAATCCGTTTTGCGATGCGATGGATACATTTTGAGAAAATGATATTTTTGGGCAGCCTTCAAAAATTTAAAAATTCTTAAAAAAAATTCAATGCGTGAATCGTAATTTTTCTTATATCGCGCCAGGATGCTCCAATCAACAAAGGGTAATGTTATCGGAAAGAAAATTTCATGAGGATTCCAAATCTGCAATCTGTTTTGCGATGCGACAGATACTTTTTGAGAAAATGATATTTTTGAGAAGCCTTCAAAAACTTAAAATTTCTTTAAAAAAAATTCAATGCGTGGAACGTAATTTTTCTTATAGCGCGCCAAGATGTTCCAATCGACAAATGGTTATGTTATCGGAATGAAAATTTCATCAAGATTCTAAATCTGCAATCCGTTTTGCGATGCGACGGATACTTTTTGAGAAAATGATATTTTTGAGCAGCCTTCAAAAACTTAAAATCTCTTTAAAAAAAAATTCAATGCGTGCAACCTAATTTTTCTTATAGCGCGCCAAGATGATCCAATCGACAAGTGGTAACGTTATCGGAAAGAAAATTTCATCAAGATTCCAAATCTGCAATCCGTTTTGCGATGCGACGGATACATTTTGAGAAAATGATATTTTTGGGCAGCCTTCAAAAACTTAAAATTTCTCTAAAAAATATTCAATGCGTGGAACGTAATTTTTCTTATAGCGCGCCAAGATGTTCCAATCGACAAATGGTAATGTTATCGGAAAGAAAATTTCATCAAGATTCCAAATCTGCAATCCGTTTTGCGATGCGACGGATACTTTTTGAGAAAATGATATTTGTGTGCAGCCTTCAAAAATTTAAAGTTTCTTAAAAAAAATTCAATGCGAGAATCGTAATTTTTCTTATATCGCGCCAGGATGCTCCAATCACCAAAAGGTAATGTTATCGGAAAGAAAATTTCATGAGGATTCTAAATCTGCAATCCGTTTTGCGATGCGACGGATACTTTTTGAGAAAATGATATTTTTGAGCAGCCTTCAAAAACTTAAAATCTCTTTAAAAAAAAATTCAATGCGTGCAACCTAATTTTTCTTATAGCGCGCCAAGATGATCCAATCGACAAGTGGTAACGTTATCGGAAAGAAAATTTCATCAAGATTCCAAATCTGCAATCCGTTTTGCGATGCGACGGATACATTTTGAGAAAATGATATTTTTGGGCAGCCTTCAAAAACTTAAAATTTCTTTAAAAAATATTCAATGCGTGGAACGTAGTTTTTCTTATATCGCGCCAGGATGCTCCAATCACCAAAAGGTAATGTTATCGGAAAGAAAATTTCATCAAGATTCCAAATCTGCAATCCGTTTTGCGATGCAACGGATACTTTTTGAGAAAATGATATTTTTGAGCAGCCTTCAAAAACTTAAAATTTCTTTAAAAAATATACAATGCGTGGAACGTAATTTTTCTTATAGCGCGCCAAGATGTTCCAATCGACAAATGGTAATGTTATCGGAAAGAAAATTTCATCAAGATTCCAAATCTGCAATCCGTTTTGCGATGCAACGGATACTTTTTGAGAAAATGATATTTTTGAGCAGCCTTCAAAAACTTAAAATTTCTTTAAAAAAAATTCAATGCGTGAATCGTAATTTTTCTTATATCGCGCCAGGATGCTCCGATCAACAAAGGGTAATGTCATCGGAAAGAAAATTTCATCAAGATTCCAAATCTGCAATCCGTTTTGCGATGCGACGGATACTTTTTGTGAAAATGATATTTTTGAGCAGCCTTCAAAAACTTAAAATTTCTTTAAAAAATATTCAATGCGTGGAACGTAATTTTTCTTATAGCGCGCCAAGATGTTCCAATCGACAAATGGTAATGTTATCGGAAAGAAAATTTCATCAAGATTCCAAATCTGCAATCCGTTTTGCGATGCGACGGATACTTTTTGAGAAAATGATATTTTTGAGCAGCCTTCAAAAACTTAAAATTTCTTTAAAAAAAATTCAATGCGTGAATCGTAATTTTTCTTATATCGCGCCAGGATGCTCCGATCAACAAAGGGTAATGTCATCGGAAAGAAAATTTCATGAGGATTCGAAATCTGCAATCCGTTTTGCGATGCGACGGATACTTTTTGAGAAAATGATATTTTTGAGCAGCCTTCAAAAACTTAAAATTTCTTTAAAAAAAATTCAATGCGTGGAACGTACTTTTTCTTATAGCGCGCCAAGATGATCCAATCGACAAATGGTAATGTTATCGGAATGAAAATTTCATCAAGATTCCAAATCTGCTATCCGCTTTGCGATGCGACGGATACCTTTTGAGAAAATGATATTTGTGTGCAGCCTTCAAAAATTTAAAATTTCTTAAAAAAAATTCAATGCGTGAATCGTAATTTTTCTTATATCGCGCCAGGATGCTCCAATCAACAAAAGGTAACGTTATCGGAAAGAAAATTTCATGGGGATTCTAAATCTGCAATCCGTTTTGCGATGCGACGGATACTTTTTGAGAAAATGATATTTTTGAGCAGCCTTCAAAAACTTAAAATTTCTTTAAAAAAAATTCAATGCGTGAATCGTAATTTTTCTTATATCGCGCCAGGATGCTCCAATCAACAAAGGGTAATGTTATCGGAAAGAAAATTTCATGAGGATTCCAAATCTGCAATCCGTTTTGCGATGCGACGGATACTTTTTGAGAAAATGATATTTTGAGCAGCCTTCAAAAACTTAAAATTTCTTTAAAAAAAATTCAATGCGTGGAACGTAATTTTTCTTATAGCGCGCCAAGATGACCCAATCGACAAATGGTTATGTTATCGGAATGAAAATTTCATTAAGATTCCAAATCTGCAATCCGTTTTGCGATGCGACGGATACTTTTTGAGAAAATGATATTTTTGAGCAGCCTTCAAAAACTTAAAATTTCTTTAAAAAATATTCAATGCGTGGAACCTAATTTTTCTTATAGCGCGCCAAGATGATCCAATCGACAAGTGGTAACGTTATCGGAAAGAAAATTTCATCAAGATTCCAAATCTGCAATCCGTTTTGCGATGCGACGGATACATTTTGAGAAAATGATATTTTTGGGCAGCCTTCAAAAACTTAAAATTTCTTTAAAAAATATTCAATGCGTGGAACGTAGTTTTTCTTATATCGCGCCAGGATGCTCCAATCACCAAAAGGTAATGTTATCGGAAAGAAAATTTCATCAAGATTCCAAATCTGCAATCCGTTTTGCGATGCAACGGATACTTTTTGAGAAAATGATATTTTTGAGCAGCCTTCAAAAACTTAAAATTTCTTTAAAAAATATTCAATGCGTGGAACGTAATTTTTCTTATAGCGCGCCAAGATGTTCCAATCGACAAATGGTAATGTTATCGGAAAGAAAATTTCATCAAGATTCCAAATCTGCAATCCGTTTTGCGATGCAACGGATACTTTTTGAGAAAATGATATTTTTGAGCAGCCTTCAAAAACTTAAAATTTCTTTAAAAAAAATTCAATGCGTGAATCGTAATTTTTCTTATATCGCGCCAGGATGCTCCGATCAACAAAGGGTAATGTCATCGGAAAGAAAATTTCATCAAGATTCCAAATCTGCAATCCGTTTTGCGATGCGACGGATACTTTTTGTGAAAATGATATTTTTGAGCAGCCTTTAAAAACTTAAAATTTCTTTAAAAAATATTCAATGCGTGGAACGTAATTTTTCTTATAGCGCGCCAAGATGTTCCAATCGACAAATGGTAATGTTATCGGAAAGAAAATTTCATCAAGATTCCAAATCTGCAATCCGTTTTGCGATGCGACGGATACTTTTTGTGAAAATGATATTTTTGAGCAGCCTTCAAAGACTTAAAATTTCTTTAAAAAATATTCAATGCGTGGAACGTAATTTTTCTTATAGCGCGCCAAGATGTTCCAATCGACAAATGGTAATATTATCGGAAAGAAAATTTCATCAAGATTCCAAATCTGCAATCCGTTTTGCGATGCAACGGATACTTTTTGAGAAAATGATATTTTTGAGCAGCCTTCAAAAACTTAAAATTTCTTTAAAAAAAATTCAATGCGTGAATCGTAATTTTTCTTATATCGCGCCAGGATGCTCCGATCAACAAAGGGTAATGTCATCGGAAAGAAAATTTCATGAGGATTCGAAATCTGCAATCCGTTTTGCGATGCGACGGATACTTTTTGAGAAAATGATATTTTTGAGCAGCCTTCAAAAACTTAAAATTTCTTTAAAAAAAATTCAATGCGTGGAACGTACTTTTTCTTATAGCGCGCCAAGATGATCCAATCGACAAATGGTAATGTTATCGGAATGAAAATTTCATCAAGATTCCAAATCTGCTATCCGCTTTGCGATGCGACGGATACCTTTTGAGAAAATGATATTTGTGTGCAGCCTTCAAAAATTTAAAATTTCTTAAAAAAAATTCAATGCGTGAATCGTAATTTTTCTTATATCGCGCCAGGATGCTCCAATCAACAAAAGGTAATGTTATCGGAAAGAAAATTTCATGGGGATTCTAAATCTGCAATCCGTTTTGCGATGCGACGGATACTTTTTGAGAAAATGATATTTTTGAGCAGCCTTCAAAAACTTAAAATTTCTTTAAAAAAAATTCAATGCGTGAATCGTAATTTTTCTTATATCGCGCCAGGATGCTCCAATCAACAAAGGGTAATGTTATCGGAAAGAAAATTTCATGAGGATTCCAAATCTGCAATCCGTTTTGCGATGCGACGGATAGTTTTTGAGAAAATGATATTTTGAGCAGCCTTCAAAAACTTAAAATTTCTTAAAAAAAATTCAATGCGTGAATCGTAATTTTTCTTATAGCGCGCCAAGATGATCCAATCGACAAATGGTTATGTTATCGGAATGAAAATTTCATTAAGATTCCAAATCTGCAATCCGTTTTGCGATGCGACGGATACTTTTTGAGAAAATGATATTTTTGAGCAGCCTTCAAAAACTTAAAATTTCTTTAAAAAATATTCAATGCGTGGAACGTAATTTTTCTTATAGCGCGCCAAGATGTTCCAATCGACAAATGGTAATGTTATCGGAAAGAAAATTTCATCAAGATTCCAAATCTGCAATCCGTTTTGCGATGCGACGGATACATTTTGAGAAAATGATATTTTTGGGCAGCCTTCAAAAACTTAAAATTTCTTTAAAAAATATTCAATGCGTGAATCGTAATTTTTCTTATATCGCGCCAGGATGCTCCAATCACCAAAAGGTAATGTTATCGGAATGAAAATTTCATCAAGATTCCAAATCTGCAATCCGTTTTGCGATGCGACGGATACTTTTTGAGAAAATGATATTTTTGAGCAGCCTTCAAAAACTTAAAATTTCTTTAAAAAATATTCAATGCGTGGAACGTAATTTTTCTTATAGCGCGCCAAGATGTTCCAATCGACAAATGGTAATGTTATCGGAAAGAAAATTTCATCAAGATTCCAAATCTGCAATCCGTTTTGCGATGCGACGGATACATTTTGAGAAAATGATATTTTTGGGCAGCCTTCAAAAACTTAAAATTTCTTTAAAAAATATTCAATGCGTGAATCGTAATTTTTCTTATATCGCGCCAGGATGCTCCAATCACCAAAAGGTAATGTTATCGGAAAGAACATTTCATGAGGATTCCAAATCTGCAATCCGTTTTGCGATGCGACGGATACTTTTTGAGAAAATGATATTTTTGAGCAGCCTTCAAAAACTTAAAATTTCTTTAAAAAATATTCAATGCGTGGAACGTAATTTTTCTTATAGCGCGCCAAGATGTTCCAATCGACAAATGGTTATGTAATCGGAATGAAAATTTCATCAAGATTCCAAATCTGCAATCCGTTTTGCGATGCGACGGATAGATTTTGAGAAAATGATATTTTTGAGCAGCCTTCAAAAACTTAAAATTTCTTTAAAAAATATTCAATGCGTGGAACGTAATTTTTCTTATAGCGCGCCAAGATGTTCCAATCGACAAATGGTAATGTTATCGGAAAGAAAATTTCATCAAGATTCCAAATCTGCAATCCGTTTTGCGATGCGAAAACTTAAAATTTCTTTAAAAAAAATTCAATGCGTGAATCGTAATTTTTCTTATATCGCGCCAGGATGCTCCAATCAACAAAGGGTAATGTTATCGGAAAGAAAATTTCATGAGGATTCCAAATCTGCAATCCGTTTTGCGATGCGACGGATACTTTTTGAGAAAATGATATTTTGAGCAGCCTTCAAAAACTTAAAATTTCTTAAAAAAAATTCAATGCGTGAATCGTAATTTTTCTTATAGCGCGCCAAGATGATCCAATCGACAAATGGTTATGTTATCGGAATGAAAATTTCATTAAGATTCCAAATCTGCAATCCGTTTTGCGATGCGACGGATACTTTTTGAGAAAATGATATTTTTGAGCAGCCTTCAAAAACTTAAAATTTCTTTAAAAAATATTCAATGCGTGGAACGTAATTTTTCTTATAGCGCGCCAAGATGTTCCAATCGACAAATGGTAATGTTATCGGAAAGAAAATTTCATCAAGATTCCAAATCTGCAATCCGTTTTGCGATGCGACGGATACATTTTGAGAAAATGATATTTTTGGGCAGCCTTCAAAAACTTAAAATTTCTTTAAAAAATATTCAATGCGTGAATCGTAATTTTTCTTATATCGCGCCAGGATGCTCCAATCACCAAAAGGTAATGTTATCGGAATGAAAATTTCATCAAGATTCCAAATCTGCGACGGATACTTTTTGAGAAAATGATATTTTTGAGCAGCCTTCAAAAACTTAAAATTTCTTTAAAAAAAATTCAATGCGTGGAACGTAATTTTTCTTATATCGCGCCAGGATGCTCCAATCACCAAAAGGTAATGTTATCGGAATGAAAATTTCATCAAGATTCCAAATCTGCAATCCGTTTTGCGATACTTTTTGAGAAAATGATATTTTTGAGCAGCCTTCAAAAACTTAAAATTTCTTTAAAAAATATTCAATGCGTGGAACGTAATTTTTCTTATAGCGCGCCAAGATGTTCCAATCGACAAATGGTAATGTTATCGGAAAGAAAATTTCATCAAGATTCCAAATCTGCAATCCGTTTTGCGATGCGACGGATACATTTTGAGAAAATGATATTTTTGGGCAGCCTTCAAAAACTTAAAATTTCTTTAAAAAATATTCAATGCGTGAATCGTAATTTTTCTTATATCGCGCCAGGATGCTCCAATCACCAAAAGGTAATGTTATCGGAAAGAACATTTCATGAGGATTCTAAATCTGCAATCCGTTTTGCGATGCGACGGATACTTTTTGTGAAAATGATATTTTTGAGCAGCCTTCAAAAACTTAAAATTTCTTTAAAATATATTCAATGCGTGGAACGTAATTTTTCTTATAGCCCGCCAAGATGTTCCAATCGACAAATGGTAATGTTATCGGAATGAAAATTTCATTAAGATTCCAAATCTGCAATCCGTTTTGCGATGCGACGGATACTTTTTGAGAAAATGATATTTTTGAGCAGCCTTCAAAAACTTAAAATTTCTTTAAAATATATTCAATGCGTGGAACGTAATTTTTCTTATAGCCCGCCAAGATGTTCCAATCGACAAATGGTAATGTTATCGGAATGAAAATTTCATCAAGATTCCAAATCTGCTATCCGTTTTGCGATGCGACGGATACTTTTTGAGAAAATGATATTTTTGAGCAGCCTTCAAAAATTTAAAAATTCTTAAAAAAAATTCAATGCGTGAATCGTAATTTTTCTTATATCGCGCCGGGATGCTCCAATCAACAAAAGGTAATGTTATCGGAAAGAAAATTTCATGGGGATTCTAAATCTGCAATCCGTTTTGCGATGCGACGGATACTTTTTGAGAAAATGATATTTTTGAGCAGCCTTCAAAAACTTAAAATTTCTTTAAAAAATATTCAATGCGTGGAACGTAATTTTTCTTATAGCGCGCCAAGATGTTCCAATCGACAAATGGTAATGTTATCGGAAAGAAAATTTCATCAAGATTCCAAATCTGCAATCCGTTTTGCGATGCGACGGATACATTTTGAGAAAATGATATTTTTGGGCAGCCTTCAAAAACTTAAAATTTCTTTAAAAAATATTCAATGCGTGAATCGTAATTTTTCTTATATCGCGCCAGGATGCTCCAATCACCAAAAGGTAATGTTATCGGAATGAAAATTTCATCAAGATTCCAAATCTGCAATCCGTTTTGCGATGCGACGGATACTTTTTGAGAAAATGATATTTTTGAGCAGCCTTCAAAAACTTAAAATTTCTTTAAAAAATATTCAATGCGTGGAACGTAATTTTTCTTATAGCGCGCCAAGATGTTCCAATCGACAAATGGTAATGTTATCGGAAAGGAAATTTCATCAAGATTCCAAATCTGCAATCCGTTTTGCGATGCGACGGATACTTTTTGAGAAAATGATATTTTTGAGCAGCCTTCAAAAACTTAAAATTTCTTTAAAAAATATTCAATGCGTGGAACGTAATTTTTCTTATAGCGCGCCAAGATGTTCCAATCGACAAATGGTAATGTTATCGGAAAGAAAATTTCATCAAGATTCCAAATCTGCAATCCGTTTTGCGATGCGACGGATACATTTTGAGAAAATGATATTTTTGGGCAGCCTTCAAAAACTTAAAATTTCTTTAAAAAATATTCAATGCGTGAATCGTAATTTTTCTTATATCGCGCCAGGATGCTCCAATCACCAAAAGGTAATGTTATCGGAAAGAACATTTCATGAGGATTCTAAATCTGCAATCCGTTTTGCGATGCGACGGATACTTTTTGTGAAAATGATATTTTTGAGCAGCCTTCAAAAACTTAAAATTTCTTTAAAATATATTCAATGCGTGGAACGTAATTTTTCTTATAGCCCGCCAAGATGTTCCAATCGACAAATGGTAATGTTATCGGAATGAAAATTTCATTAAGATTCCAAATCTGCAATCCGTTTTGCGATGCGACGGATACTTTTTGAGAAAATGATATTTTTGAGCAGCCTTCAAAAACTTAAAATTTCTTTAAAATATATTCAATGCGTGGAACGTAATTTTTCTTATAGCCCGCCAAGATGTTCCAATCGACAAATGGTAATGTTATCGGAATGAAAATTTCATCAAGATTCCAAATCTGCTATCCGTTTTGCGATGCGACGGATACTTTTTGAGAAAATGATATTTTTGAGCAGCCTTCAAAAATTTAAAAATTCTTAAAAAAAATTCAATGCGTGAATCGTAATTTTTCTTATATCGCGCCGGGATGCTCCAATCAACAAAAGGTAATGTTATCGGAAAGAAAATTTCATGGGGATTCTAAATCTGCAATCCGTTTTGCGATGCGACGGATACTTTTTGAGAAAATGATATTTTTGAGCAGCCTTCAAAAACTTAAAATTTCTTTAAAAAATATTCAATGCGTGGAACGTAATTTTTCTTATAGCGCGCCAAGATGTTCCAATCGACAAATGGTAATGTTATCGGAAAGAAAATTTCATCAAGATTCCAAATCTGCAATCCGTTTTGCGATGCGACGGATACATTTTGAGAAAATGATATTTTTGGGCAGCCTTCAAAAACTTAAAATTTCTTTAAAAAATATTCAATGCGTGAATCGTAATTTTTCTTATATCGCGCCAGGATGCTCCAATCACCAAAAGGTAATGTTATCGGAATGAAAATTTCATCAAGATTCCAAATCTGCAATCCGTTTTGCGATGCGACGGATACTTTTTGAGAAAATGATATTTTTGAGCAGCCTTCAAAAACTTAAAATTTCTTTAAAAAATATTCAATGCGTGGAACGTAATTTTTCTTATAGCGCGCCAAGATGTTCCAATCGACAAATGGTAATGTTATCGGAAAGAAAATTTCATCAAGATTCCAAATCTGCAATCCGTTTTGCGATGCGACGGATACTTTTTGAGAAAATGATATTTTTGAGCAGCCTTCAAAAACTTAAAATTTCTTTAAAAAATATTCAATGCGTGGAACGTAATTTTTCTTATAGCGCGCCAAGATGTTCCAATCGACAAATGGTAATGTTATCGGAAAGAAAATTTCATCAAGATTCCAAATCTGCAATCCGTTTTGCGATGCGACGGATACATTTTGAGAAAATGATATTTTTGGGCAGCCTTCAAAAACTTAAAATTTCTTTAAAAAATATTCAATGCGTGAATCGTAATTTTTCTTATATCGCGCCAGGATGCTCCAATCACCAAAAGGTAATGTTATCGGAAAGAACATTTCATGAGGATTCCAAATCTGCAATCCGTTTTGCGATGCGACGGATACTTTTTGTGAAAATGATATTTTTGAGCAGCCTTCAAAAACTTAAAATTTCTTTAAAATATATTCAATGCGTGGAACGTAATTTTTCTTATAGCCCGCCAAGATGTTCCAATCGACAAATGGTAATGTTATCGGAATGAAAATTTCATTAAGATTCCAAATCTGCAATCCGTTTTGCGATGCGACGGATACTTTTTGAGAAAATGATATTTTTGAGCAGCCTTCAAAAACTTAAAATTTCTTTAAAATATATTCAATGCGTGGAACGTAATTTTTCTTATAGCCCGCCAAGATGTTCCAATCGACAAATGGTAATGTTATCGGAATGAAAATTTCATCAAGATTCCAAATCTGCTATCCGTTTTGCGATGCGACGGATACTTTTTGAGAAAATGATATTTTTGAGCAGCCTTCAAAAATTTAAAAATTCTTAAAAAAAATTCAATGCGTGAATCGTAATTTTTCTTATATCGCGCCGGGATGCTCCAATCAACAAAAGGTAATGTTATCGGAAAGAAAATTTCATGGGGATTCTAAATCTGCAATCCGTTTTGCGATGCGACGGATACTTTTTGAGAAAATGATATTTTTGAGCAGCCTTCAAAAACTTAAAATTTCTTTAAAAAATATTCAATGCGTGGAACGTAATTTTTCTTATAGCGCGCCAAGATGTTCCAATCGACAAATGGTAATGTTATCGGAAAGAAAATTTCATCAAGATTCCAAATCTGCAATCCGTTTTGCGATGCGACGGATACATTTTGAGAAAATGATATTTTTGGGCAGCCTTCAAAAACTTAAAATTTCTTTAAAAAAAATTCAATGCGTGAATCGTAATTTTTCTTATATCGCGCCAAGATGCTCCAATCACCAAAAGGTAATGTTATCGGAATGAAAATTTCATCAAGATTCCAAATCTGCAATCCGTTTTGCGATGCGACGGATACTTTTTGAGAAAATGATATTTTTGAGCAGCCTTCAAAAACTTAAAATTTCTTTAAAAAATATTCAATGCGTGGAACGTAATTTTTCTTATAGCGCGCCAAGATGTTCCAATCGACAAATGGTAATGTTATCGGAAAGAAAATTTCATCAAGATTCCAAATCTGCAATCCGTTTTGCGATGCGACGGATACATTTTGAGAAAATGATATTTTTGGGCAGCCTTCAAAAACTTAAAATTTCTTTAAAAAATATTCAATGCGTGAATCGTAATTTTTCTTATATCGCGCCAGGATGCTCCAATCACCAAAAGGTAATGTTATCGGAAAGAACATTTCATGAGGATTCTAAATCTGCAATCCGTTTTGCGATGCGACGGATACTTTTTGTGAAAATGATATTTTTGAGCAGCCTTCAAAAACTTAAAATTTCTTTAAAATATATTCAATGCGTGGAACGTAATTTTTCTTATAGCCCGCCAAGATGTTCCAATCGACAAATGGTAATGTTATCGGAATGAAAATTTCATTAAGATTCCAAATCTGCAATCCGTTTTGCGATGCGACGGATACTTTTTGAGAAAATGATATTTTTGAGCAGCCTTCAAAAATTTAAAAATTCTTAAAAAAATTCAATGCGTGAATCGTAATTTTTCTTATATCGCGCCGGGATGCTCCAATCAACAAAAGGTAATGTTATCGGAAAGAAAATTTCATGGGGATTCTAAATCTGCAATCCGTTTTGCGATGCGACGGATACTTTTTGAGAAAATGATATTTTTGAGCAGCCTTCAAAAACTTAAAATTTCTTTAAAAAAAATTCAATGCGTGGAACGTAATTTTTCTTATATCGCGCCAGGATGCTCCAATCACCAAAAGGTAATGTTATCGGAATGAAAATTTCATCAAGATTCCAAATCTGCAATCCGTTTTGCGATGCGACGGATACTTTTTGAGAAAATGATATTTTTGAGCAGCCTTCAAAAACTTAAAATTTCTTTAAAAAATATTCAATGCGTGGAACGTAATTTTTCTTATAGCGCGCCAAGATGTTCCAATCGACAAATGGTAATGTTATCGGAAAGAAAATTTCATCAAGATTCCAAATCTGCAATCCGTTTTGCGATGCGACGGATACATTTTGAGAAAATGATATTTTTGGGCAGCCTTCAAAAACTTAAAATTTCTTTAAAAAATATTCAATGCGTGAATCGTAATTTTTCTTATATCGCGCCAGGATGCTCCAATCACCAAAAGGTAATGTTATCGGAAAGAACATTTCATGAGGATTCTAAATCTGCAATCCGTTTTGCGATGCGACGGATACTTTTTGTGAAAATGATATTTTTGAGCAGCCTTCAAAAACTTAAAATTTCTTTAAAATATATTCAATGCGTGGAACGTAATTTTTCTTATAGCCCGCCAAGATGTTCCAATCGACAAATGGTAATGTTATCGGAATGAAAATTTCATTAAGATTCCAAATCTGCAATCCGTTTTGCGATGCGACGGATACTTTTTGAGAAAATGATATTTTTGAGCAGCCTTCAAAAACTTAAAATTTCTTTAAAATATATTCAATGCGTGGAACGTAATTTTTCTTATAGCCCGCCAAGATGTTCCAATCGACAAATGGTAATGTTATCGGAATGAAAATTTCATCAAGATTCCAAATCTGCTATCCGTTTTGCGATGCGACGGATACTTTTTGAGAAAATGATATTTTTGAGCAGCCTTCAAAAATTTAAAAATTCTTAAAAAAAATTCAATGCGTGAATCGTAATTTTTCTTATATCGCGCCGGGATGCTCCAATCAACAAAAGGTAATGTTATCGGAAAGAAAATTTCATGGGGATTCTAAATCTGCAATCCGTTTTGCGATGCGACGGATACTTTTTGAGAAAATGATATTTTTGAGCAGCCTTCAAAAACTTAAAATTTCTTTAAAAAATATTCAATGCGTGGAACGTAATTTTTCTTATAGCGCGCCAAGATGTTCCAATCGACAAATGGTAATGTTATCGGAAAGAAAATTTCATCAAGATTCCAAATCTGCAATCCGTTTTGCGATGCGACGGATACATTTTGAGAAAATGATATTTTTGGGCAGCCTTCAAAAACTTAAAATTTCTTTAAAAAATATTCAATGCGTGAATCGTAATTTTTCTTATATCGCGCCAGGATGCTCCAATCACCAAAAGGTAATGTTATCGGAAAGAACATTTCATGAGGATTCCAAATCTGCAATCCGTTTTGCGATGCGACGGATACTTTTTGAGAAAATGATATTTTTGAGCAGCCTTCAAAAACTTAAAATTTCTTTAAAAAATATTCAATGCGTGGAACGTAATTTTTCTTATAGCGCGCCAAGATGTTCCAATCGACAAATGGTTATGTAATCGGAATGAAAATTTCATCAAGATTCCAAATCTGCAATCCGTTTTGCGATGCGACGGATACATTTTGAGAAAATGATATTTTTGGGCAGCCTTCAAAAACTTAAAATTTCTTTAAAAAATATTCAATGCGTGAATCGTAATTTTTCTTATATCGCGCCAGGATGCTCCAATCACCAAAAGGTAATGTTATCGGAATGAAAATTTCATCAAGATTCCAAATCTGCAATCCGTTTTGCGATGCGACGGATACTTTTTGAGAAAATGATATTTTTGAGCAGCCTTCAAAAACTTAAAATTTCTTTAAAAAAAATTCAATGCGTGGAACGTAATTTTTCTTATAGCGCGCCAAGATGTTCCAATCGACAAATGGTAATGTTATCGGAAAGAAAATTTCATCAAGATTCCAAATCTGCAATCCGTTTTGCGATGCGACGGATACATTTTGAGAAAATGATATTTTTGGGCAGCCTTCAAAAACTTAAAATTTCTTTAAAAAATATTCAATGCGTGAATCGTAATTTTTCTTATATCGCGCCAGGATGCTCCAATCACCAAAAGGTAATGTTATCGGAATGAAAATTTCATCAAGATTCCAAATCTGCAATCCGTTTTGCGATGCGACGGATACATTTTGAGAAAATGATATTTTTGGGCAGCCTTCAAAAACTTAAAATTTCTTTAAAAAATATTCAATGCGTGAATCGTAATTTTTCTTATATCGCGCCAGGATGCTCCAATCACCAAAAGGTAATGTTATCGGAAAGAACATTTCATGAGGATTCCAAATCTGCAATCCGTTTTGCGATGCGACGGATACTTTTTGAGAAAATGATATTTTTGAGCAGCCTTCAAAAACTTAAAATTTCTTTAAAAAATATTCAATGCGTGGAACGTAATTTTTCTTATAGCGCGCCAAGATGTTCCAATCGACAAATGGTTATGTAATCGGAATGAAAATTTCATCAAGATTCCAAATCTGCAATCCGTTTTGCGATGCGACGGATAGATTTTGAGAAAATGATATTTTTGAGCAGCCTTCAAAAACTTAAAATTTCTTTAAAAAAAATTCAATGCGTGAATCGTAATTTTTCTTATATCGCGCCAGGATGCTCCAATCAACAAAGGGTAATGTTATCGGAAAGAAAATTTCATGAGGATTCCAAATCTGCAATCCGTTTTGCGATGCGACGGATACTTTTTGAGAAAATGATATTTTTGTGCAGCCTTCAAAAACTTAAAATTTCTTTAAAAAAAATTCAATGCGTGGAACGTACTTTTTCTTATATTGCGCCAAGATGATCCAATCGACAAATGGTAATGTTATCGGAAAGAAAATTTCATCAAGATTCCAAATCTGCAATCCGTTTTGCGATGCGACGGATACATTTTGAGAAAATGATATTTT
The DNA here is from genome assembly GCA_949716465.1 of Chalcosyrphus nemorum. Taxonomy (NCBI): domain Eukaryota; kingdom Metazoa; phylum Arthropoda; class Insecta; order Diptera; family Syrphidae; genus Chalcosyrphus; species Chalcosyrphus nemorum. The sequence continues at coordinate 9,632 of CATIXX010000007.1, read as the reverse complement.
TGGGCAGCCTTCAAAAACTTAAAATTTCTTTAAAAAATATTCAATGCGTGAATCGTAATTTTTCTTATATCGCGCCAGGATGCTCCAATCACCAAAAGGTAATGTTATCGGAATGAAAATTTCATCAAGATTCCAAATCTGCAATCCGTTTTGCGATGCGACGGATACTTTTTGAGAAAATGATATTTTTGAGCAGCCTTCAAAAACTTAAAATTTCTTTAAAAAATATTCAATGCGTGGAACGTAATTTTTCTTATAGCGCGCCAAGATGTTCCAATCGACAAATGGTAATGTTATCGGAAAGAAAATTTCATCAAGATTCCAAATCTGCAATCCGTTTTGCGATGCGACGGATACATTTTGAGAAAATGATATTTTTGGGCAGCCTTCAAAAACTTAAAATTTCTTTAAAAAATATTCAATGCGTGAATCGTAATTTTTCTTATATCGCGCCAGGATGCTCCAATCACCAAAAGGTAATGTTATCGGAAAGAACATTTCATGAGGATTCTAAATCTGCAATCCGTTTTGCGATGCGACGGATACTTTTTGTGAAAATGATATTTTTGAGCAGCCTTCAAAAACTTAAAATTTCTTTAAAATATATTCAATGCGTGGAACGTAATTTTTCTTATAGCCCGCCAAGATGTTCCAATCGACAAATGGTAATGTTATCGGAATGAAAATTTCATCAAGATTCCAAATCTGCTATCCGTTTTGCGATGCGACGGATAGATTTTGAGAAAATGATATTTTTGAGCAGCCTTCAAAAATTTAAAAATTCTTAAAAAAAATTCAATGCGTGAATCGTAATTTTTCTTATATCGCGCCGGGATGCTCCAATCAACAAAAGGTAATGTTATCGGAAAGAAAATTTCATGGGGATTCTAAATCTGCAATCTGTTTTGCGATGCGACGGATACTTTTTGAGAAAATGATATTTTTGAGCAGCCTTCAAAAACTTAAAATTTCTTTAAAAAAAATTCAATGCGTGAATCGTAATTTTTCTTATATCGCGCCAGGATGCTCCAATCAACAAAGGGTAATGTTATCGGAAAGAAAACTTCATGAGGATTCCAAATCTGCAATCCGTTTTGCGATGCGACGGATACTTTTTGAGAAAATGATATTTTTGAGCAGCCTTCAAAAACTTAAAATTTCTTTAAAAAAAATTCAATGCGTGAATCGTAATTTTTCTTATATCGCGCCAGGATGCTCCAATCAACAAAGGGTAATGTTATCGGAAAGAAAATTTCATCAAAATTCCAAATCTGCAATCCGTTTTGCGATGCGACGGATACTTTTTGAGAAAATGATATTTTTGAGCAGCCTTCAAAAACTTAAAATTTCTTTAAAAAAAATTCAATGCGTGAATCGTAATTTTTCTTATATCGCGCCAGGATGCTCCGATCAACAAAGGGTAATGTTATCGGAAAGAAAATTTCATGGGGATTCTAAATCTGCAATCCGTTTTGCGATGCGACGGATACTTTTTGAGAAAATGATATTTTTGAGCAGCCTTCAAAAACTTAAAATTTCTTTAAAAAAATTCAATGCGTGGAACGTACTTTTTCTTATAGCGCGCCAAGATGTTCCAATCGAAAAATGGTAATGTTATCGCAATGAAAATTTCATCAAGATTCCAAATCTGCAATTCGTTTTGCGATGCGACGGATACTTTTTGAGAAAATGATATTTGTGTGCAGCCTTCAAAAACTTAAAATTTCTTTAAAAAAAATTTCAATGCGTGAATCGTAATTTTTCTTATATCGCGCCGGGATGCTCCAATCAACAAAAGGTAATGTTATCGGAAAGAAAATTTCATCGTGATTCCAAATCTGCAATCCGATTTGCGATGCGACAGATACATTGTGAGAAAATGATATTTTTGAGCAGCCTTCAAAAACTTAAAATTTCTTTAAAAAATATTCAATGCGTGGAACGTAATTTTTCTTATATCGCGCCGGGATGCTCCAATCAACAAAAGGTAATGTTATCGGAAAGAAAATTTCATGAGGATTCTAAATCTGCAATCCGTTTTGCGATGCGACGGATACTTTTTGAGAAAATGATATTTTTGAGCAGCCTTCAAAAACTTAAAATTTCTTTAAAAAATATTCAATGCGTGGAACGTAATTTTTCTTATAGCGCGCCAAGATGTTCCAATCGACAAATGGTAATGTTATCGGAAAGAAAATTTCATCAAGATTCCAAATCTGCAATCCGTTTTGCGATGCGACGGATACATTTTGAGAAAATGATATTTTTGGGCAGCCTTCAAAAACTTAAAATTTCTTTAAAAAATATTCAATGCGTGAATCGTAATTTTTCTTATATCGCGCCAGGATGCTCCAATCACCAAAAGGTAATGTTATCGGAAAGAACATTTCATGAGGATTCTAAATCTGCAATCCGTTTTGCGATGCGACGGATACTTTTTGTGAAAATGATATTTTTGAGCAGCCTTCAAAAACTTAAAATTTCTTTAAAATATATTCAATGCGTGGAACGTAATTTTTCTTATAGCGCGCCAAGATGTTCCAATCGACAAATGGTAATGTTATCGGAATGAAAATTTCATCAAGATTCCAAATCTGCTATCCGTTTTGCGATGCGACGGATAGATTTTGAGAAAATGATATTTTTGAGCAGCCTTCAAAAATTTAAAAATTCTTAAAAAAAATTCAATGCGTGAATCGTAATTTTTCTTATATCGCGCCGGGATGCTCCAATCAACAAAAGGTAATGTTATCGGAAAGAAAATTTCTTGGGGATTCTAAATCTGCAATCCGTTTTGCGATGCGACGGATACTTTTTGAGAAAATGATATTTTTGAGCAGCCTTCAAAAACTTAAAATTTCTTTAAAAAAAATTCAATGCGTGAATCGTAATTTTTCTTATATCGCGCCAGGATGCTCCAATCGACAAAGGGTAATGTTATCGGAAAGAAAACTTCATGAGGATTCCAAATCTGCAATCCGTTTTGCGATGCGACGGATACTTTTTGAGAAAATGATATTTTTGAGCAGAATTCAAAAACTTAAAATTTCTTTAAAAAAAATTCAATGCGTGAATCGTAATTTTTCTTATATCGCGCCAGGATGCTCCAATCAACAAAGGGTAATGTTATCGGAAAGAAAATTTCATCAAGATTCCAAATCTGCAATCCGTTTTGCGATGCGACGGATACTTTTTGAGAAAATGATATTTTTGAGCAGCCTTCAAAAACTTAAAATTTCTTTAAAAAAAATTCAATGCGTGAATCGTAATTTTTCTTATATCGCGCCAGGATGCTCCGATCAACAAAGGGTAATGTTATCGGAAAGAAAATTTCATGAGGATTCTAAATCTGCAATCCGTTTTGCGATGCAAAGGATACTTTTTGAGAAAATAATATTTTTGAGCAGCCTTCAAAAAATTAAAATTTCTTTAAAAAAAATTCAATGCGTGGAACGTACTTTTTCTTATAGCGCGCCAAGATGATCCAATCGACAAATGGTAATGTTATCGGAATGAAAATTTCATCAAGATTCCAAATCTGCTATCCGTTTTGCGATGCGACGGATACTTTTTGAGAAAATGATATTTGTGTGCAGCCTTCAAAAATTTAAAATTTCTTAAAAAAAATTCAATGCGTGAATCGTAATTTTTCTTATATCGCGCCAGGATGCTCCAATCAACAAAAGGAATGTTGTCGGAAAGAAAATTTCATGAGAATTCCAAATCTGCAATCCGTTTTGCGATGCGACGGATAGATTTTGAGAAAATGATATTTTTGAGCAGCCTTCAAAAACTTAAAATTTCTTTAAAATATATTCAATGCGTGGAACGTAATTTTTCTTATAGCGCGCCAAGATGTTCCAATCGACAAATGGTAATGTTATCGGAAAGAAAATTTCATCAAGATTCCAAATCTGCAATCCGTTTTGCGATGCGACGGATACTTTTTGTGAAAATGATATTTTTGGGCAGCCTTCAAAAACTTAAAATTTCTTTAAAAAATATTCAATGCGTGAATCGTAATTTTTCTTATATCGCGCCAGGATGCTCCAATCACCAAAAGGTAATGTTATCGGAAAGAACATTTCATGAGGATTCTAAATCTGCAATCCGTTTTGCGATGCGACGGATACTTTTTGTGAAAATGATATTTTTGAGCAGCCTTCAAAAACTTAAAATTTCTTTAAAATATATTCAATGCGTGGAACGTAATTTTGCTTATAGCGCGCCAAGATGTTCCAATCGACAAATGGTAATGTTATCGGAATGAAAATTTCATCAAGATTCCAAATCTGCTATCCGTTTTGCGATGCGACGGATACTTTTTGAGAAAATGATATTTTTGAGCAGCCTTCAAAAACTTAAAATTTCTTTAAAAAAAATTCAATGCGTGAATCGTAATTTTTCTTATATCGCGCCAGGATGCTCCAATCAACAAAGGGTAATGTTATCGGAAAGAAAACTTCATGAGGATTCCAAATCTGCAATCCGTTTTGCGATGCGACGGATACTTTTTGAGAAAATGATATTTTTGAGCAGCCTTGAAAAACTTAAAATTTCTTTAAAAAAAATTCAATGCGTGAATCGTAATTTTTCTTATATCGCGCCAGGATGCTCCAGTCACCAAAAGGTAATGTTACCGGAAAGAAAATTTCATGAGGATTCTAAATCTGCAATCCGTTTTGCGATGCGACGGATACTTTTTGAGAAAATGATATTTTTGAGCAGCCTTCAAAAACTTAAAATTTCTTTAAAAAATATTCAATGCGTGGAACGTAATTTTTCTTATAGCGCGCCAAGATGTTCCAATCGACAAATGGTAATGTTATCGGAAAGAAAATTTCATCAAGATTCCAAATCTGCAATCCGTTTTGCGATGCGACGGATACATTTTGAGAAAATGATATTTTTGGGCAGCCTTCAAAAACTTAAAATTTCTTTAAAAAATATTCAATGCGTGAATCGTAATTTTTCTTATATCGCGCCAGGATGCTCCAATCACCAAAAGGTAATGTTATCGGAAAGAACATTTCATGAGGATTCTAAATCTGCAATCCGTTTTGCGATGCGACGGATACTTTTTGTGAAAATGATATTTTTGAGCAGCCTTCAAAAACTTAAAATTTCTTTAAAATATATTCAATGCGTGGAACGTAATTTTTCTTATAGCGCGCCAAGATGTTCCAATCGACAAATGGTAATGTTATCGGAATGAAAATTTCATCAAGATTCCAAATCTGCTATCCGTTTTGCGATGCGACGGATAGATTTTGAGAAAATGATATTTTTGAGCAGCCTTCAAAAATTTAAAAATTCTTAAAAAAAATTCAATGCGTGAATCGTAATTTTTCTTATATCGCGCCGGGATGCTCCAATCAACAAAAGGTAATGTTATCGGAAAGAAAATTTCTTGGGGATTCTAAATCTGCAATCCGTTTTGCGATGCGACGGATACTTTTTGAGAAAATGATATTTTTGAGCAGCCTTCAAAAACTTAAAATTTCTTTAAAAAAAATTCAATGCGTGAATCGTAATTTTTCTTATATCGCGCCAGGATGCTCCAATCGACAAAGGGTAATGTTATCGGAAAGAAAACTTCATGAGGATTCCAAATCTGCAATCCGTTTTGCGATGCGACGGATACTTTTTGAGAAAATGATATTTTTGAGCAGAATTCAAAAACTTAAAATTTCTTTAAAAAAAATTCAATGCGTGAATCGTAATTTTTCTTATATCGCGCCAGGATGCTCCAATCAACAAAGGGTAATGTTATCGGAAAGAAAATTTCATCAAGATTCCAAATCTGCAATCCGTTTTGCGATGCGACGGATACTTTTTGAGAAAATGATATTTTTGAGCAGCCTTCAAAAACTTAAAATTTCTTTAAAAAAAATTCAATGCGTGAATCGTAATTTTTCTTATATCGCGCCAGGATGCTCCGATCAACAAAGGGTAATGTTATCGGAAAGAAAATTTCATGAGGATTCTAAATCTGCAATCCGTTTTGCGATGCAAAGGATACTTTTTGAGAAAATAATATTTTTGAGCAGCCTTCAAAAAATTAAAATTTCTTTAAAAAAAATTCAATGCGTGGAACGTACTTTTTCTTATAGCGCGCCAAGATGATCCAATCGACAAATGGTAATGTTATCGGAATGAAAATTTCATCAAGATTCCAAATCTGCTATCCGTTTTGCGATGCGACGGATACTTTTTGAGAAAATGATATTTGTGTGCAGCCTTCAAAAATTTAAAATTTCTTAAAAAAAATTCAATGCGTGAATCGTAATTTTTCTTATATCGCGCCAGGATGCTCCAATCAACAAAAGGAATGTTGTCGGAAAGAAAATTTCATGAGAATTCCAAATCTGCAATCCGTTTTGCGATGCGACGGATAGATTTTGAGAAAATGATATTTTTGAGCAGCCTTCAAAAACTTAAAATTTCTTTAAAAAATATTCAATGCGTGGAACGTAATTTTTCTTATAGCGCGCCAAGATGTTCCAATCGACAAATGGTAATGTTATCGGAATGAAAATTTCATCAAGATTCCAAATCTGCAATCCGTTTTGCGATGCGACGGATACTTTTTGAGAAAATGATATTTTTGGGCAGCCTTCAAAAACTTAAAATTTCTTTAAAAAATATTCAATGCGTGAATCGTAATTTTTCTTATATCGCGCCAAGATGTTCCAATCGACAAATGGTAATGTAATCGGAATGAAAATTTCATCAAGATTCCAAATCTGCAATCCGTTTTGCGATGCGACGGATAGATTTTGAGAAAATGATATTTTTGGGCAGCCTTCAAAAACTTAAAATTTCTTTAAAAAATATTCAATGCGTGAATCGTAATTTTTCTTATATCGCGCCAGGATGCTCCAATCACCAAAAGGTAATGTTATCGGAAAGAACATTTCATGAAGATTCTAAATCTGCAATCCGTTTTGCGATGCGACGGATACTTTTTGTGAAAATGATATTTTTGAGCAGCCTTCAAAAACTTAAAATTTCTTTAAAATATATTCAATGCGTGGAACGTAATTTTGCTTATAGCGCGCCAAGATGTTCCAATCGACAAATGGTAATGTTATCGGAATGAAAATTTCATCAAGATTCCAAATCTGCTATCCGTTTTGCGATGCGACGGATAGATTTTGAGAAAATGATATTTTTGAGCAGCCTTCAAAAATTTAAAAATTCTTAAAAAAAATTCAATGCGTGAATCGTAATTTTTCTTATATCGCGCCGGGATGCTCCAATCAACAAAAGGTAATGTTATCGGAAAGAAAATTTCATGGGGATTCTAAATCTGCAATCCGTTTTGCGATGCGACGGATACTTTTTGAGAAAATGATATTTTTGAGCAGCCTTCAAAAACTTAAAATTTCTTTAAAAAAAATTCAATGCGTGAATCGTAATTTTTCTTATATCGCGCCAGGATGCTCCAATCAACAAAGGGTAATGTTATCGGAAAGAAAACTTCATGAGGATTCCAAATCTGCAATCCGTTTTGCGATGCGACGGATACTTTTTGAGAAAATGATATTTTTGAGCAGCCTTCAAAAACTTAAAATTTCTTAAAAAAAATTCAATGCGTGAATCGTAATTTTTCTTATATCGCGCCAGGATGCTCCGATCAACAAAGGGTAATGTTATCGGAAAGAAAATTTCATGAGGATTCTAAATCTGCGATCCGTTTTGCGATGCGACGGATACTTTTTGAGAAAATAATATTTTTGAGCAGCCTTCAAAAAATTAAAATTTCTTTAAAAAAAATTCAATGCGTGGAACGTACTTTTTCTTATAGCGCGCCAAGATGATCCAATCGACAAATGGTAATGTTATCGGAATGAAAATTTCATCAAGATTCCAAATCTGCTATCCGTTTTGCGATGCGACAGATACTTTTTGAGAAAATGATATTTGTGTGCAGCCTTCAAAAATTTAAAATTTCTTAAAAAAAATTCAAAATTTCTTAAAAAAAATTCAATGCGTGAATCGTAATTTTTCTTATATCGCGCCAGGATGCTCCAATCAACAAAAGGAATGTTGTCGGAAAGAAAATTTCATGAGAATTCCAAATCTGCAATCCGTTTTGCGATGCGACGGATACTTTTTGAGAAAATGATATTTTTGAGCAGCCTTCAAAAACTTAAAATTTCTTTAAAAAAAATTCAATGCGTGGAACGTAATTTTTCTTATAGCGCGCCAAGATGTTCCAATCGACAAATGGTAATGTAATCGGAATGAAAATTTCATCGAGATTCCAAATCTGCAATCCGTTTTGCGATGCGACGGATAGATTTTGAGAAAATGATATTTTTGAGCAGCCTTCAAAAACTTAAAATTTCTTTAAAAAATATTCAATGCGTGGAACGTAATTTTTCTTATAGCGCGCCAAGATGTTCCAATCGACAAATGGTAATGTTATCGGAATGAAAATTTCATCAAGATTCCAAATCTGCAATCCGTTTTGCGATGCGACGGATACTTTTTGAGAAAATGATATTTTTGGGCAGCCTTAAAAAACTTAAAATTTCTTTAAAAAATATTCAATGCGTGAATCGTAATTTTTCTTATATCGCGCCAGGATGCTCCAATCACCAAAAGGTAATGTTATCGGAAAGAACATTTCATGAGGATTCCAAATCTGCAATCCGTTTTGCGATGCGACGGATACTTTTTGAGAAAATGATATTTTTGTGCAGCCTTCAAAAACTTAAAATTTCTTTAAAAAAATTCAATGCGTGGAACGTAATTTTTCTTATAGCGCGCCAAGATGTTCCAATCGACAAATGGTTATGTAATCGGAATGAAAATTTCATCAAGATTCCAAATCTGCTATCCGTTTTGCGATGCGACGGATAGATTTTGAGAAAATGATATTTGTGTGCAGCCTTCAAAAATTTAAAATTTCTTAAAAAAAATTCAATGCGTGAATCGTAATTTTTCTTATATCGCGCCAGGATGCTCCAATCAACAAAGGGTAATGTTATCGGAAAGAAAATTTCATGAGGATTCCAAATCTGCAATCCGTTTTGCGATGCGACGGATACTTTTTGAGAAAATGATATTTTTGAGCAGCCTTCAAAAACTTAAAATTTCTTTAAAAAATATTCAATGCGTGGAACGTAATTTTTCTTATAGCGCGCCAAGATGTTCCAATCGACAAATGGTAATGTTATCGGAAAGAAAATTTCATCAAGATTCCAAATCTGCAATCCGTTTTGCGATGCGACGGACACATTTTGAGAAAATGATATTTTTGGGCAGCCTTCAAAAACTTAAAATTTCTTTAAAAAATATTCAATGCGTGAATCGTAATTTTTCTTATATCGCGCCAGGATGCTCCAATCACCAAAAGGTAATGTTATCGGAAAGAACATTTCATGAGGATTCTAAATCTGCAATCCGTTTTGCGATGCGACGGATACTTTTTGTGAAAATGATATTTTTGAGCAGCCTTCAAAAACTTAAAATTTCTTTAAAATATATTCAATGCGTGGAACGTAATTTTTCTTATAGCGCGCCAAGATGTTCCAATCGACAAATGGTAATGTTATCGGAATGAAAATTTCATCAAGATTCCAAATCTGCTATCCGTTTTGCGATGCGACGGATAGATTTTG
>CATIXX010000006.1:0-88000 GCA_949716465.1 Chalcosyrphus nemorum | reverse complement strand
TAATTCGGCTACCGAAGGACCAATAAATATGTTGGAGAATATATATATCAATGATTAATCACACCGAAAAGAAAAGAACGATATTGGAAATGTGCAATTATATATATATATCAATTATCAATATAGTTTATTCTACTAAGTACTAGCAAGTTAATACAAATATGATTTATACTTAGCCGATCTAATGCCTTCAACGAACGAGATCCAAGTGGGCGAGAGCAAGATCTCTACGCACAATATAACAATTGCTCACCCACAAGTTTCGCACACGCAATGCAATTGTTGCTGCAAAGCTGCACGAGCTTATATTAAAGCGGCGAATTCGCCGTGAGATAAGTAAATGTTACAGAGAACTGATTAAGTTTAAGTGATATAGATTATAGAGAATAGATTAAGAACATGAATTTAAGCTCTAAGAAATGCATTGAGGTAAAGTGAAAACATAGAATAACAATTAAGATTGAAGGCGTTAAGAAATACGAACTATTATAAATAACAATGATGAATAAATATGATGTAGGTCGTTTAGTTTCAAACATCCCGGCCCCCCTGGAACGAGTTTCAGGACGCTGGTAAGGGAGCAAGCTTGGCGATGGGGCGGAGGAATGTTCCTGAAGTAGTTCTCACTACAGCGACTCGAACTTGTTTATCTGCTCCTGGGTTCACACTTTCGACTCTGCCAAGTAACCATTTGGTAGGCGGCATGTTGGGTTCTTTAACCACCACTAAATCTCCGGGTTTGATGTTGGTAGTTCGGTGTTGCCATTTAGGTCTTTCTTGCAGTGTTGTCAAGTATTCCATATGCCACCTTTTCCAGAATCCTTGGATAATACTCTGGATATGGTTCCAATGCGACAGACGACTTGGAGCGGTGTCTAAATGATTGGGCTCAGGAACAGCTGTGAATGGTTCACCTATAAGAAAATGAGCGGGAGTTAGTGGATTCAAATCAGAGTCAGACATGGAACATAGAGGACGAGAATTTAATACAGCTTCTATTTGACAAAGGACAGTAGACAATTCTTCGAACGTTAAAACTGAATTCCCAACAACACGGCGTAAGTGCAGTTTGACGGACTTTACGCCAGCCTCCCACAATCCACCAAAGTGTGGCGCTGAAGGAGGGATGAAGTGCCACTCAATGCCATCCTTGGCAAGTGCGGCAGCGATTGTATCGTTGTAGGCTCGTGTCATCACCAATTTGTGCATTTCGGTGAGACATCGACGAGCTCCGTGGAAGTTTGTCCCCTTGTCGCTATAAATGTTGCTACATTTCCCACGACGAGAAACGAATCTGCGTAGAGCGGCGATAAAGGCTTAAGTGGTGAGGTCACTTACCAGCTCCAAATGTATGGCTTTCGTAGACATGCAGACGAAGAGCGCAATGTAGGCCTTGGACATCTTTGGCTTACGACAACGGGATAATTTGATGTTAATCGGACCAGCATAATCGCACCCAGTATTTATGAATGGTCTACTCGGTTGGATACGATGTGAAGGTAGATCACCCATGATCTGTTGGGTAGTGAGTTTGCGCTGCATGAAGCACTGTTTACATCTGTGGATGATCTGTCGAATAAGATTTCTGCTCCCCATAATCCAATATTGCTGCCGAACGAAAGCAAAAGTTTCAGATACTCCTGCATGTAAATATCGCTGATGAATGTCTGTTATTATGAGTGAAGAAATCAGATTAGTTTTAGGAAGAATTATAGGATGTTTTATATTAAAAGAAACACTAGCTTGCTTTATGCGTCCACCCACGCGTAACAGTCCCTCATTGTCCAAAAACGCCGAGTACCTCAAGAGTTTTGATTTTGAAGGGAGTTGGTTTTTTGTACGTAGATTCTCGATATCGTCTGCGAACTCATTGGATTGTACGAATTTTAAGATTACTATCCTTGCACCGTTAATTTCCGCGTAATTTAAGCCACGATGAATTCGAGTCGACATGGGATTACGACACTCTGAAGCGAACCGTAGACAATGTGCGACTATCCGTTGCAACTGGTACCACGAAGAGACGCTCTTTATTAATTTTTCCAAGACATGCCCATCAAACGACGTGACAAGTACATGCCTTGGTATTTGTTTTTCTTCCTTTTTAACAGCCTCATTTTCATTTTCGAACAAGTTCACTGAAAGTTTTGATTTGGGCCAATGTTCATCATCCAATTCCAGCCACGATGGACCGTTCCACCAAAGGCAATGATTGATGAGATTAAAGGGGAGTACACCACGCGACGCACAGTCAGCCGGGTTCGACTCTGACGGAACATAACCCCACGAGTATCTGGGTATTTTTTCGAGAATGGCTGCTGTTCGGTTACCTATAAAGGTTGTCCAGCGGCGAGGGGGTGATGACAACCAATGCAGCACGATTTCGGAGTCGCACCACGCGAATGTTTTGTACGATTTTATCATTTAACGACATTTTTACAAGAGTCAACAACCGAGCAAGCAACAACGCACCACAAAGTTCGAGGCGAGGGATAGAGACAGTTTTAATTGGGGCCACTTTAGTTTTAGCTGCGACAATGGTTATGGAAATATCACCAGTAATAGTTTTAGAGCGCGCATAAACGACAGCAGCGTAAGCGAGCGAGGAAGCATCAGAGAAACCGTGAAGCTGTATGTCTCCTCCGGAGGGGAACACATTTCGCGGAACTTGAATTTGCCCGAAAGATGAGAGTTGTTCGCGATAGAGCATCCATTGATCAGCTATAGCAGGAGGCAGAGGATCATCCCAGCCTAGTTTCAGTTCAGAAGACCAGAGTTGCTGAAACATCATCTTAAACAAAACTACCGACGGAGCAAGGAATCCGAGGGGATCAAAGATCCGAGCAATTTCAGATAGCAGCGTTCTTCTTGTTATCGAGACACATGAGTTAGATTGAACCATTCTATAGGAGAACACGTCTGCGGCAGGATTCCAGAACATTCCCAAGACCTTAACAAAGGACTGTGAGTGTTCGGGATCGACGAAGGAATATTCGCAGTCTTCAGGTTGCTTTTTCGCGAGCAAAGCCAAACAGTTGGAGCTCCATTTCCGAAGTTGGAGACCAGCTTCCGATAGCAACGCGACTAGTTCTGACTGCAAATCTAGCAACTCTGCGATAGAGCTTGCACCTGTCATAACGTCGTCGACGTAGACGTCATGGAGAAGAATTCGAGATGCGTTAGGGTACTCTGACTTATAATCTTCTGCGAGTTGCAGTAATACGCGAACCGATAAAAATGGAGCTGATGCAGTTCCGTAAGTGACGGTTCGTAGCCGATAGTGTTGAATCTCGTCACGAGGATTGCGTTGATAGTCAGCGTCTTGCTCACGGATCCATATTTGTCGGAACATTTTGACGATATCGGCCGTGAAAACAAATTGATGTTGCCGGAAACGCAAACACACTCCAATTAAATCACGTTGAATAGGCGGACCGATCAAGAGTTGGCTATTTAACGATTGCCCCTTTGAGTCTTTTACCGAACCATCGAATACAACACGTAATTTTGTTGTCGAACTGTCTGCTTTTAATACCGCGTGATGGGGAAGGTAAAACTGCTTTGAGGTGTCAGAGTGTATTTCACCGCGAGGAATGAGTTGCATGTGACCAAGGTCAAGATACTCTTGCATGAATTGAGAGTACAATCGGTGTAGGTTAGGGTTACTGCGAAACCGACGTTCCATTGAATGTAGACGCGAAACCGCGGACTGCAAGGTATCTCCGAAAGTTGGTGAGGGGGTTTTAAACGGCAGAGAAACGACATATTTTCCGTCTGGAGAGCGCGAAACTGTTTTTTGGAAGTGTTGTTCAGCTGGATCATTGAGATTATCATTGACGTGACGAGTGGAAACTTCTTCCAGTTCCCAGAACCGCTGCAACAGACCGTCCACGTCAAGAGTTGAATGGAACGAAGAGATTTCCAGATTGCGAGTATTTGGGTCCAACAGTTCTCCTGATATAACCCAACCAAACGATGTGTTGAAGGCTATGGGATTGCCTTCAAGCTCATGTATTTGTTCTGTGTTGAGAATATTCCACACCTTGTCGGCTCCCAAGAGCACATCAATAGCACTGGATACGTTGAAGTATGGGTCCGCTAGATCCAACTTCCGAACATGTTCCAATGTCGATGCATTAAAGGATTTGGATGGTAAATTCGACGTCAATTTACCAAGAACGAGTACATCGACCGATAAGTGAGTAGAATTATAGCGAGAGAAAAGTTGGATGGATACGCATCCTTTTGTAAATCCAGCTTCTTTGGATGATAATCCCATGATGGGAATACGAGAGCGCTTTCTAGGAAGAGCTAGCCTTTGTGCAAATGACTCAGCTATAAACGAAGATTGCGATCCTGTGTCCAAGAGAACTCGACAATCAATCAGCTGTCCCCGATAATCGGCAACCTTAGCAAGAATGGTTGGCAAAATAGTTTGCTTTCGAACGCTACAGTCAACCGAATGGTTATTAAGCAATGGAGACGCTGCGGATGTGGAAGGGGTCACAGGAGTATGAAGTTGGTGCGAAGCAGTGCGTGAAGTTGAAGGTAACACAGAAGCAGGACTTGAATTTTGCGACGATAAAGAAGAGGGAACATCTTTTAAATTATCTTGATGAACCAGAGAGTGGTGACGAGATTTACAAACTCGACAGCGAAACGATGACCGACATTTGTACGACGAATGACCCGTCCGAAGGCAATTGAAACATACCGATTTTACTTTGACGAAATTACGACGAGCAGTAATGTCTTGCTCTAGGAATTGGTTGCACTGGGATAGGGCGTAGTCACCCTTACACATGACACACTGCAGATTATTGTCCGACGCTTTGGCTAAATGGGAACGAATCTGAACCGACTGTTTTCCCCGAGATGTGGAAGAACGATTAAGGGTTTGGCATGATTCGAGTGCATCACATCGCCGTTCAAGGAAATCAAGAAAATCGTCTATAGAACAATCATCACGAGACCCGATTTCTTCTGCCCACGCGTGTTTTGTGTCACTGTCAAGCTTGGCTAACAATATATAAATTAACCACGGATCCCTACCATTCCTATCCAATGCGTTAAGTCCACGAATCACTTCATCCGCACCGTCTGTAACCTTTCTGAGCGTTTGTACGTTTGGAGCAGACATTGTAGGAAGTGAAAGAAATGTTTGTACGAACGATTGCACAATTAAATTCACCCGGTCATAGCGTTTATCGAGCCTATCCCATGCTTCAATGTAGTTTGCATCCGAAATAGAAATATGCTTGATGAGATTAGCCGCATCGTCACGCAAAAAATATTTCAGATAATGAAATTTCTGGGTCGAGGTAAGATTTGCTTTTGTGTCCACTGCACCCAGAAATAAACCTTTGAAGGATGGCCAATCCTTATAACTACCGGAAAATGGCGGCACAACAATAGGAGGCAGATTTAATGACGAACACGTGTTTCCCGAAGAATCTAAATTCTTTAAGAGCGCGGCTTGCTGATCAGCAAGAGTTTTTAAGATCGAATCCTCAGGTTCGGCCTGAGCAGTAGATTGTCTATCGTGAATGGCCTTTTTTAATCCCGAGTGTGCCACAAAATATTTTTCTTCGTATGCACCAAAGTCACTTTCGAATTCACCTAACTCAAGGTCTTCCAGATGCTGCAATATTTCATTGTGCAGCGATGAAAATTCTGACCATGCTTCTACCACTCTGCTTAATCGAATTTCGAGCATCTCGATTGTAGTCGATTGTTCTATAGATGCAACGAAATCTACCGCACGTGTCAAGCAACCTTTTGCATAACCGCGTCTTTGTTTTAAGGCATTCATTTTAATAAATTTATAGAACACGAAAGGATCAATGAAAATTCGCAGGTGAGATGCTAATTTAAACGCGCAGAAACACCTTAATAAATTATAGAAGAGTCACTATAATCAAAAAGTAAATCCGCAACGTGGGAATATAAAATGAACATATGTATGTATATACGAAAGCAAAGGCGCTTTTCATCTATTCCCGCCAAACGCATAAATTCACACACGCGGTTTTCCGACCGAAATCAAATGTGTCTATAAATATATATGTATATAAAAAAATTATACCATGCACATGCAGTTCAATTGGGAAAGAGTTTTTTCATAAAATAATAAAATAATTCGGCTACCGAAGGACCAATAAATATGTTGGAGAATATATATATCAATGATTAATCACACCGAAAAGAAAAGAACGATATTGGAAATGTGCAATTATATATATATATCAATTATCAATATAGTTTATTCTACTAAGTACTAGCAAGTTAATACAAATATGATTTATACTTAGCCGATCTAATGCCTTCAACGAACGAGATCCAAGTGGGCGAGAGCAAGATCTCTACGCACAATATAACAATTGCTCACCCACAAGTTTCGCACACGCAATGCAATTGTTGCTGCAAAGCTGCACGAGCTTATATTAAAGCGGCGAATTCGCCGTGAGATAAGTAAATGTTACAGAGAACTGATTAAGTTTAAGTGATATAGATTATAGAGAATAGATTAAGAACATGAATTTAAGCTCTAAGAAATGCATTGAGGTAAAGTGAAAACATAGAATAACAATTAAGATTGAAGGCGTTAAGAAATACGAACTATTATAAATAACAATGATGAATAAATATGATGTAGGTCGTTTAGTTTCAAACATCCCGGCCCCCCTGGAACGAGTTTCAGGACGCTGGTAAGGGAGCAAGCTTGGCGATGGGGCGGAGGAATGTTCCTGAAGTAGTTCTCACTACAGCGACTCGAACTTGTTTATCTGCTCCTGGGTTCACACTTTCGACTCTGCCAAGTAACCATTTGGTAGGCGGCATGTTGGGTTCTTTAACCACCACTAAATCTCCGGGTTTGATGTTGGTAGTTCGGTGTTGCCATTTAGGTCTTTCTTGCAGTGTTGTCAAGTATTCCATATGCCACCTTTTCCAGAATCCTTGGATAATACTCTGGATATGGTTCCAATGCGACAGACGACTTGGAGCGGTGTCTAAATGATTGGGCTCAGGAACAGCTGTGAATGGTTCGCCTATAAGAAAATGAGCGGGAGTTAGTGGATTCAAATCAGAGTCAGACATGGAACATAGAGGACGAGAATTTAATACAGCTTCTATTTGACAAAGGACAGTAGACAATTCTTCGAACGTTAAAACTGAATTCCCAACAACACGGCGTAAGTGCAGTTTGACGGACTTTACGCCAGCCTCCCACAATCCACCAAAGTGTGGCGCTGAAGGAGGGATGAAGTGCCACTCAATGCCATCCTTGGCAAGTGCGGCAGCGATTGTATCGTTGTAGGCTCGTGTCATCACCAATTTGTGCATTTCGGTGAGACATCGACGAGCTCCGTGGAAGTTTGTCCCGTTGTCGCTATAAATGTTGCTACATTTCCCACGACGAGAAACGAATCTGCGTAGAGCGGCGATAAAGGCTTCAGTGGTGAGGTCACTCACCAGCTCCAAATGTATGGCTTTCGTAGACATGCAGACGAAGAGCGCAATGTAGGCCTTGGACATCTTTGGCTTACGACAACGGGATAATTTGATGCTAATCGGACCAGCATAATCGCACCCAGTATTTATGAATGGTCTACTCGGTTGGATACGATGTAAAGGTAGATCACCCATGATCTGTTGGGTAGTGAGTTTGCGCTGCATGAAGCACTGTTTACATCTGTGGATGATCTGTCGAATAAGATTTCTGCTCCCCATAATCCAATATTGCTGCCGAACGAAAGCAAAAGTTTCAGATACTCCTGCATGTAAATATCGCTGATGAATGTCTGTTATTATGAGTGAAGAAATCAGATTAGTTTTAGGAAGAATTATAGGATGTTTTATATTAAAAGAAACACTAGCTTGCTTTATGCGTCCACCCACGCGTAACAGTCCCTCATTGTCCAAAAACGCCGAGTACCTCAAGAGTTTTGATTTTGAAGGGAGTTGGTTTTTTGTACGTAGATTCTCGATATCGTCTGCGAACTCATTGGATTGTACGAATTTTAAGATTACTATCCTTGCACCGTTAATTTCCGCGTAATTTAAGCCACGATGAATTCGAGTCGACATGGGATTACGACACTCTGAAGCGAACCGTAGACAATGTGCGACTATCCGTTGCAACTGGTACCACGAAGAGACGCTCTTTATTAATTTTTCCAAGACATGCCCATCAAACGACGTGACACGTACATGCCTTGGTATTTGTTTTTCTTCCTTTTTAACAGCCTCATTTTCATTTTCGAACAAGTTAACTGAAAGTTTTGATTTGGGCCAATGTTCATCATCCAATTCCAGCCACGATGGACCGTTCCACCAAAGGCAATGATTGATGAGATTAAAGGGGAGTACACCACGCGACGCACAGTCAGCCGGGTTCGACTCTGACGGAACATAACCCCACGAGTATCTGGGTATTTTTTCGAGAATGGCTGCTGTTCGGTTACCTATAAAGGTTGTCCAGCGGCGAGGGGGTGATGACAACCAATGCAGCACGATTTCGGAGTCGCACCACGCGAATGTTTGTACGATTTTAGCATTTAACGACATTTTTACAAGAGTCAACAACCGAGCAAGCAACAACGCACCACAAAGTTCGAGGCGAGGGATAGAGACAGTTTTAATTGGGGCCACTTTAGTTTTAGCTGCGACAATGGTTATGGAAATATCACCAGTAATAGTTTTAGAGCGCGCATAAACGACAGCAGCGTAAGCGAGCGAGGAAGCATCAGAGAAACCGTGAAGCTGTATGTCTCCTCCGGAGGGGAACACATTTCGCGGAACTTGAATTTGCCCGAAAGATGAGAGTTGTTCGCGATAGAGCATCCATTGATCAGCTATAGCAGGAGGCAGAGGATCATCCCAGCCTAGTTTCAGTTCAGAAGACCAGAGTTGCTGAAACATCATCTTAAACAAAACTACCGACGGAGCAAGGAATCCGAGGGGATCAAAGATCCGAGCAATTTCAGATAGCAGCGTTCTTCTTGTTATCGAGACACATGAGTTAGATTGAACCATTCTATAGGAGAACACGTCTGCGGCAGGATTCCAGAACATTCCCAAGACCTTAACAAAGGACTGTGAGTGTTCGGGATCGACGAAGGAATATTCGCAGTCTTCAGGTTGCTTTTTCGCGAGCAAAGCCAAACAGTTGGAGCTCCATTTCCGCAGTTGGAGACCAGCTTCCGATAGCAACGCGACTAGTTCTGACTGCAAATCTAGCAACTCTGCGATAGAGCTTGCACCTGTCATAACGTCGTCGACGTAGACGTCATGGAGAAGAATTCGAGATGCGTTAGGGTACTCTGACTTATAATCTTCTGCGAGTTGCAGTAATACGCGAACCGATAAAAATGGTGCATCAGCTCCATAAGTGACGGTTCGTAGCCGATAGTGTTGAATCTCGTCACGAGGATTTTGACGCCAAACAATGCGTATTTGTCGGAACATTTTGACGATATCGGCCGTGAAAACAAATTGATGTTGCCGGAAACGCAAACACACTCCAATTAAATCACGTTGAATAGGCGGACCGATCAAGAGTTGGCTATTTAACGATTGCCCCTTTGAGTCTTTTACCGAACCATCGAATACAACACGTAATTTTGTTGTCGAACTGTCTGCTTTTAATACCGCGTGATGGGGAAGGTAAAACTGCTTTGAGGTGTCAGAGTGTATTTCACCGCGAGGAATGAGTTGCATGTGACCAAGGTCAAGATACTCTTGCATGAATTGAGAGTACAATCGGTGTAGGTTAGGGTTACTGCGAAACCGACGTTCCATTGAATGTAGACGCGAAACCGCGGACTGCAAGGTATCTCCGAAAGTTGGTGAGGGGGTTTTAAACGGCAGAGAAACGACATATTTTCCGTCTGGAGAGCGCGAAACTGTTTTTTGGAAGTGTTGTTCAGCTGGATCATTGAGATTATCATTGACGTGACGAGTGGAAACTTCTTCCAGTTCCCAGAACCGCTGCAACAGACCGTCCACGTCAAGAGTTGAATGGAACGAAGAGATTTCCAGATTGCGAGTATTTGGGTCCAACAGTTCTCCTGATATAACCCAACCAAACGATGTGTTGAAGGCTATGGGATTGCCTTCAAGCTCATGTATTTGTTCTGTGTTGAGAATATTCCAGACCTTGTCGGCTCCCAAGAGCACATCAATAGCACTGGATACGTTGAAGTATGGGTCCGCTAGATCCAACTTCCGAACATGTTCCAATGTCGATGCATTAAAGGATTTGGATGGTAAATTCGACGTCAATTTACCAAGAACGAGTACATCGACCGATAAGTGAGTAGAATTATAGCGAGAGAAAAGTTGGATGGATACGCATCCTTTTGTAAATCCAGCTTCTTTGGATGATAATCCCATGATGGGAATACGAGAGCGCTTTCTAGGAAGAGCTAGCCTTTGTGCAAATGACTCAGCTATAAACGAAGATTGCGATCCTGTGTCCAAGAGAACTCGACAATCAATCAGCTGTCCCCGATAATCGGCAACCTTAGCAAGAATGGTTGGCAAAATAGTTTGCTTTCGAACGCTACAGTCAACCGAATGGTTATTAAGCAATGGAGGCGCTGCGGATGTGGAAGGGGTCACAGGAGTATGAAGTTGGTGCGAAGCAGTGCGTGAAGTTGAAGGTAACACAGAAGCAGGACTTGAATTTTGCGACGATAAAGAAGAGGGAACATCTTTTAAATTATCTTGATGAACCAGAGAGTGGTGACGAGATTTACAAACTCGACAGCGAAACGATGACCGACATTTGTACGACGAATGACCCGTCCGAAGGCAATTGAAACATACCGATTTTACTTTGACGAAATTACGACGAGCAGTAATGTCTTGCTCTAGGAATTGGTTGCACTGGGATAGGGCGTAGTCACCCTTACACATGACACACTGCAGATTATTGTCCGACGCTTTGGCTAAATGGGAACGAATCTGAACCGACTGTTTTCCCCGAGATGTGGAAGAACGATTAAAGGTTTGGCATGATTCGAGTGCATCACATCGCCGTTCAAGGAAATCAAGAAAATCGTCTATAGAACAATCATCACGAGACCCGATTTCTTCTGCCCACGCGTGTTTTGTGTCACTGTCAAGCTTGGCTAACAATATATAAATTAACCACGGATCCCTACCATTCCTATCCAATGCGTTAAGTCCACGAATCACTTCATCCGCACCGTCTGTAACCTTTCTGAGCGTTTGTACGTTTGGAGCAGACATTGTAGGAAGTGAAAGAAATGTTTGTACGAACGATTGCACAATTAAATTCACCCGGTCATAGCGTTTATCGAGCCTATCCCATGCTTCAATGTAGTTTGCATCCGAAATAGAAATATGCTTGATGAGATTAGCCGCATCGTCACGCAAAAAAGATTTCAGATAATGAAATTTCTGGGTCGAGGTAAGATTTGCTTTTGTGTCCACTGCACCCAGAAATAAACCTTTGAAGGATGGCCAATCCTTATAACTACCGGAAAATGGCGGCACAACAATAGGAGGCAGATTTAATGACGAACACGTGTTTCCCGAAGAATCTAAATTCTTTAAGAGCGCGGCTTGCTGATCAGCAAGAGTTTTTAAGATCGAATCCTCAGGTTCGGCCTGAGCAGTAGATTGTCTATCGCGAATGGCCTTTTTTAATCCCGAGTGTGCCACAAAATTTTTTTCTTCGTATGCACCAAAGTCACTTTCGAATTCACCTAACTCAGCGTCTTCCAGATGCTGCAATATTTCATTGTGCAGCGATGAAAATTCTGACCATGCTTCTACCACTCTGCTTAATCGAATTTCGAGCATCTCGATTGTAGTCGATTGTTCTATAGATGCAACGAAATCTACCGCACGTGTCAAGCAACCTTTTGCATAACCGCGTCTTTGTTTTAAGGCATTCATTTTAATAAATTTATAGAACACGAAAGGATCAATGAAAATTCGCAGGTGAGATGCTAATTTAAACGCGCAGAAACACCTTAATAAATTATAGAAGAGTCACTATAATCAAAAAGTAAATCCGCAACGTGGGAATATTAAATGAACATATGTATATACGAAAGCAAAGGCGCTTTTCATCTATTCCCGCCAAACGCATAAATTCACACACGCGGTTTTCCGACCGAAATCAAATGTGTCTATAAATATATATGTATATAAAAAAATTATACCATGCACATGCAGTTCAATTGGGAAAGAGTTTTTTCATAAAATAATAAAATAATTCGGCTACCGAAGGACCAATAAATATGTTGGAGAATATATATATCAATGATTAATCACACCGAAAAGAAAAGAACGATATTGGAAATGTGCAATTATATATATATATCAACTAGCTGACCCGGCAAACGTTGTTTTGCCATGTAAATAATTTCTAGAGAATTTCTAGTGTAGAAAAAAAATAACTAACTTATTGGAAGTGTATAAGGATGTGGAGCGCTGTGAACGATGAGGGAATATAAAAATATCAAAACACCAAACATTAATTTTTTCAATGTATTAAAAGTAATAATTATTTATATCATTAATTCATTACATAATATTAATCTGTTAATGCTACAGACAAAAAAAAACAAAACTAAACTCTTTCATTAATCCAGGCAAGTACCTAGTTCCAAGAGAAAGAGGTTATCCCCGCCATCTTACATAGTGTCAGCTCAATAAACCTATGCCTGGTTAAGTGCACTCCAGGGTTCGGGCTTCAATAATAAAATTTAGCAGTAGATTCTTACAAAAAGTGCAGCAGATCTGTATTTTCCGAAGCAGATTTGTTTTTGTTGCAAAAAATACAACAATAATGGGGTTTAGATTTATACACATATATTTTTTACGATAAAATAAGGTTAAAACAAAGTACGAAATTATTTTTTTTATAAAATGTTTAATAACTGATTAATTTTCAGTTAAATTCAGTTCTTAAATGAAATTTTCCATCAATTTTCGTTTTTTCTAGATTGTGTTACGTTTTTCATCTAGAAAACATCAAATTTTCAACCGGTTTCACATTCAAAAATCGCAGTAGATTTCAAGTCAAGCGCAGTGGCGCAGCAGATTTTAAATATTTTTCAAAATCGCAGTAGATCTACTGCAATTGCAGCAAAGTCCGAACACTGAATGTTATCGAGCGGGATGAAAAATGATAAAATTATGAAAATGACTATTAAAAAGCAGGGGTTGGTGAAAGAAAAGTGAAAATTTAGGGTTGTATGTATTTTTTAATGCCACATAATAAAAAAATAAAAAAAAAAAAATTATCAAAAAAATAAAAAAAAAGGTAGACACCCCTTATCATTTAGAGGTTTGAAAAATAGATAGTAGCCGATTCTCAGACTTACTGAATATGCATAAAAAATTTCATAAGAATCGGTCAAGCCGTTTCGGAGGAGTATGGGAACGAACATTGTGACACGAGATTTTTATATATTAGATTATCAATATAGTTTATTCTACTAAGTACTAGCAAGTTAATACAAATATGATTTATACTTAGCCGATCTAATGCCTTCAACGAACGAGATCCAAGTGGGCGAGAGCAAGATCTCTACGCACAATATAACAATTGCTCACCCACAAGTTTCGCACACGCAATGCAATTGTTGCTGCAAAGCTGCACGAGCTTATATTAAAGCGGCGAATTCGCCGTGAGATAAGTAAATGTTACAGAGAACTGATTAAGTTTAAGTGATATAGATTATAGAGAATAGATTAAGAACATGAATTTAAGCTCTAAGAAATGCATTGAGGTAAAGTGAAAACATAGAATAACAATTAAGATTGAAGGCGTTAAGAAATACGAACTATTATAAATAACAATGATGAATAAATATGATGTAGGTCGTTTAGTTTCAAACATCCCGGCCCCCCTGGAACGAGTTTCTGGACGCTGGTAAGGGAGCAAGCTTGGCGATGGGGCGGAGGAATGTTCCTGAAGTAGTTCTCACTACAGCGACTCGAACTTGTTTATCTGCTCCTGGGTTCACACTTTCGACTCTGCCAAGTAACCATTTGGTAGGCGGCATGTTGGGTTCTTTAACCACCACTAAATCTCCGGGTTTGATGTTGGTAGTTCGGTGTTGCCATTTAGGTCTTTCTTGCAGTGTTGTCAAGTATTCCATATGCCACCTTTTCCAGAATCCTTGGATAATACTCTGGATATGGTTCCAATGCGACAGACGACTTGGAGCGGTGTCTAAATGATTGGGCTCAGGAACAGCTGTGAATGGTTCACCTATAAGAAAATGAGCGGGAGTTAGTGGATTCAAATCAGAGTCAGACATGGAACATAGAGGACGAGAATTTAATACAGCTTCTATTTGACAAAGGACAGTAGACAATTCTTCGAACGTTAAAACTGAATTCCCAACAACACGGCGTAAGTGCATTTTGACGGACTTTACGCCAGCCTCCCACAATCCACCAAAGTGTGGCGCTGAAGGAGGGATGAAGTGCCACTCAATGCCATCCTTGGCAAGTGCGGCAGCGATTGTATCGTTGTAGGCTCGTGTCATCACCAATTTGTGCATTTCGGTGAGACATCGACGAGCTCCGTGGAAGTTTGTCCCGTTGTCGCTATAAATGTTGCTACATTTCCCACGACGAGAAACGAATCTGCGTAGAGCGGCGATAAAGGCTTCAGTGGTGAGGTCACTCACCAGCTCCAAATGTATGGCTTTCGTAGACATGCAGACGAAGAGCGCAATGTAGGCCTTGGACATCTTTGGCTTACGACAACGGGATAATTTGATGTTAATCGGACCAGCATAATCGCACCCAGTATTTATGAATGGTCTACTCGGTTGGATACGATGTGAAGGTAGATCACCCATGATCTGTTGGGTAGTGAGTTTGCGCTGCATGAAGCACTGTTTACATCTGTGGATGATCTGTCGAATAAGATTTCTGCTCCCCATAATCCAATATTGCTGCCGAACGAAAGCAAAAGTTTCAGATACTCCTGCATGTAAATATCGCTGATGAATGTCTGCTATTATGAGTGAAGAAATCAGATTAGTTTTAGGAAGAATTATAGGATGTTTTATATTAAAAGAAACACTAGCTTGCTTTATGCGTCCACCCACGCGTAACAGTCCCTCATTGTCCAAAAACGCCGAGTACCTCAAGAGTTTTGATTTTGATGGGAGTTGGTTTTTTGTACGTAGATTCTCGATATCGTCTGCGAACTCATTGGATTGTACGAATTTTAAGATTACTATCCTTGCACCGTTAATTTCCGCGTAATTTAAGCCATGATGAATTCGAGTCGACATGGGATTACGACACTCTGAAGCGAACCGTAGACAATGTGCGACTATCCGTTGCAACTGGTACCACGAAGAGACGCTCTTTATTAATTTTTCCAAGACATGCCCATCAAACGACGTGACAAGTACATGCCTTGGTATTTGTTTTTCTTCCTTTTTAACAGCCTCATTTTCATTTTCGAACAAGTTCACTGAAAGTTTTGATTTGGGCCAATGTTCATCATCCAATTCCAGCCACGATGGACCGTTCCACCAAAGGCAATGATTGATGAGATTAAAGGGGAGTACACCACGCGACGCACAGTCAGCCGGGTTCGACTCTGACGGAACATAACCCCACGAGTATCTGGGTATTTTTTCGAGAATGGCTGCTGTTCGGTTACCTATAAAGGTTGTCCAGCGGCGAGGGGGTGATGACAACCAATGCAGCACGATTTCGGAGTCGCACCACGCGAATGTTTGTACGATTTTAGCATTTAACGACATTTTTACAAGAGTCAACAACCGAGCAAGCAACAACGCACCACAAAGTTCGAGGCGAGGGATAGAGACAGTTTTAATTGGGGCCACTTTAGTTTTAGCTGCGACAATGGTTATGGAAATATCACCAGTAATAGTTTTAGAGCGCGCATAAACGACAGCAGCGTAAGCGAGCGAGGAAGCATCAGAGAAACCGTGAAGCTGTATGTCTCCTCCGGAGGGGAACACATTTCGCGGAACTTGAATTTGCCCGAAAGATGAGAGTTGTTCGCGATAGAGCATCCATTGATCAGCTATAGCAGGAGGCAGAGGATCATCCCAGCCTAGTTTCAGTTCAGAAGACCAGAGTTGCTGAAACATCATCTTAAACAAAACTACCGACGGAGCAAGGAATCCGAGGGGATCAAAGATCCGAGCAATTTCAGATAGCAGCGTTCTTCTTGTTATCGAGACACATGAGTTAGATTGAACCATTCTATAGGAGAACACGTCTGCGGCAGGATTCCAGAACATTCCCAAGACCTTAACAAAGGACTGTGAGTGTTCGGGATCGACGAAGGAATATTCGCAGTCTTCAGGTTGCTTTTTCGCGAGCAAAGCCAAACAGTTGGAGCTCCATTTCCGAAGTTGGAGACCAGCTTCCGATAGCAACGCGACTAGTTCTGACTGCAAATCTAGTAACTCTGCGATAGAGCTTGCACCTGTCATAACGTCGTCGACGTAGACGTCATGGAGAAGAATTCGAGATGCGTTAGGGTACTCTGACTTATAATCTTCTGCGAGTTGCAGTAATACGCGAACCGATAAAAATGGAGCTGATGCAGTTCCGTAAGTGACGGTTCGTAGCCGATAGTGTTGAATCTCGTCACGAGGATTTTGACGCCAAACAATGCGCTGATAGTCAGCGTCTTGCTCACGGATCCATATTTGTCGGAACATTTTGACGATATCGGCCGTGAAAACAAATTGATGTTGCCGGAAACGCAAACACACTCCAATTAAATCACGTTGAATAGGCGGACCGATCAAGAGTTGGCTATTTAACGATTGCCCCTTTGAGTCTTTTACCGAACCATCGAATACAACACGTAATTTTGTTGTCGAACTGTCTGCTTTTAATACCGCGTGATGGGGAAGGTAAAACTGCTTTGAGGTGTCAGAGTGTATTTCACCGCGAGGAATGAGTTGCATGTGACCAAGGTCAAGATACTCTTGCATGAATTGAGAGTACAATCGGTGTAGGTTAGGGTTACTGCGAAACCGACGTTCCATTGAATGTAGACGCGAAACCGCGGACTGCAAGGTATCTCCGAAAGTTGGTGAGGGGGTTTTAAACGGGAGAGAAACGACATATTTTCCGTCTGGAGAGCGCGAAACTGTTTTTTGGAAGTGTTGTTCAGCTGGATCATTGAGATTATCATTGACGTGACGAGTGGAAACTTCTTCCAGTTCCCAGAACCGCTGCAACAGACCGTCCACGTCAAGAGTTGAATGGAACGAAGAGATTTCCAGATTGCGAGTATTTGGGTCCAACAGTTCTCCTGATATAACCCAACCAAACGATGTGTTGAAGGCTATGGGATTGCCTTCAAGCTCATATATTTGTTCTGTGTTGAGAATATTCCAGACCTTGTCGGCTCCCAAGAGCACATCAATAGCACTGGATACGTTGAAGTATGGGTCCGCTAGATCCAACTTCCGAACATGTTCCAATGTCGATGCATTAAAGGATTTGGATGGTAAATTCGACGTCAATTTACCAAGAACGAGTACATCGACCGATAAGTGAGTAGAATTATAGCGAGAGAAAAGTTGGATGGATACGCATCCTTTTGTAAATCCAGCTTCTTTGGATGATAATCCCATGATGGGAATACGAGAGCGCTTTCTAGGAAGAGCTAGCCTTTGTGCAAATGACTCAGCTATAAACGAAGATTGCGATCCTGTGTCCAAGAGAACTCGACAATCAATCAGCTGTCCCCGATAATCGGCAACCTTAGCAAGAATGGTTGGCAAAATAGTTTGCTTTCGAACGCTACAGTCAACCGAATGGTTATTAAGCAATGGAGGCGCTGCGGATGTGGAAGGGGTCACAGGAGTATGAAGTTGGTGCGAAGCAGTGCGTGAAGTTGAAGGTAACACAGAAGCAGGACTTGAATTTTGCGACGATAAAGAAGAGGGAACATCTTTTAAATTATCTTGATGAACCAGAGAGTGGTGACGAGATTTACAAACTCGACAGCGAAACGATGACCGACATTTGTACGACGAATGACCCGTCCGAAGGCAATTGAAACATACCGATTTTACTTTGACGAAATTACGACGAGCAGTAATGTCTTGCTCTAGGAATTGGTTGCACTGGGATAGGGCGTAGTCACCCTTACACATGACACACTGCAGATTATTGTCCGACGCTTTGGCTAAATGGGAACGAATCTGAACCGACTGTTTTCCCCGAGATGTGGAAGAACGATTAAGGGTTTGGCATGATTCGAGTGCATCACATCGCCGTTCAAGGAAATCAAGAAAATCGTCTATAGAACAATCATCACGAGACCCGATTTCTTCTGCCCACGCGTGTTTTGTGTCACTGTCAAGCTTGGCTAACAATATATAAATTAACCACGGATCCCTACCATTCCTATCCAATGCGTTAAGTCCACGAATCACTTCATCCGCACCGTCTGTAACCTTTCTGAGCGTTTGTACGTTTGGAGCAGACATTGTAGGAAGTGAAAGAAATGTTTGTACGAACGATTGCACAATTAAATCCATTCAATGTAGTTTGCATCCGAAATAGAAATATGCTTGATGAGATTAGCCGCATCGTCACGCAAAGAAGAATGGCGGCACAACAATAGGAGGCAGATTTAATGACGAACACGTGTTTCCCGAAGAATCTAAATTCTTTAAGAGCGCGGCTTGCTGATCAGCAAGAGTTTTTAAGATCGAATCCTCAGGTTCGGCCTGAGCAGTAGATTGTCTATCGCGAATGGTCTTTTTTAATCCCGAGTGTGCCACAAAATATTTTTCTTCGTATGCACCAAAGTCACTTTCGAATTCACCTAACTCAGCGTCTTCCAGATGCTGCAATATTTCATTGTGCAGCGATGAAAATTCTGACCATGCTTCTACCACTCTGCTTAATCGAATTTCGAGCATCTCGATTGTAGTCGATTGTTCTATAGATGCAACGAAATCTACCGCACGTGTCAAGCAACCTTTTGCATAACCGCGTCTTTGTTTTAAGGCATTCATTTTAATAAATTTATAGAACACGAAAGGATCAATGAAAATTCGCAGGTGAGATGCTAATTTAAACGCGCAGAAACACCTTAATAAATTATAGAAGAGTCACTATAATCAAAAAGTAAATCCGCAACGTGGGAATATTAAATGAACATATGTATATACGAAAGCAAAGGCGCTTTTCATCTATTCCCGCCAAACGCATAAATTCACACACGCGGTTTTCCGACCGAAATCAAATGTGTCTATAAATATATATGTATATAAAAAAATTATACCATGCACATGCAGTTCAATTGGGAAAGAGTTTTTTCATAAAATAATAAAATAATTCGGCTACCGAAGGACCAATAAATATGTTGGAGAATATATATATCAATGATTAATCACACCGAAAAGAAAAGAACGATATTGGAAATGTGCAATTATATATATATATCAATTATCAATATAGTTTATTCTACTAAGTACTAGCAAGTTAATACAAATATGATTTATACTTAGCCGATCTAATGCCTTCAACGAACGAGATCCAAGTGGGCGAGAGCAAGATCTCTACGCACAATATAACAATTGCTCACCCACAAGTTTCGCACACGCAATACAATTGTTGCTGCAAAGCTGCACGAGCTTATATTAAAGCGGCGAATTCGCCGTGAGATAAGTAAATGTTACAGAGAACTGATTAAGTTTAAGTGATATAGATTATAGAGAATAGATTAAGAACATGAATTTAAGCTCTAAGAAATGCATTGAGGTAAAGTGAAAACATAGAATAACAATTAAGATTGAAGGCGTTAAGAAATACGAACTATTATAAATAACAATGATGAATAAATATGATGTAGGTCGTTTAGTTTCAAACATCCCGGCCCCCCTGGAACGAGTTTCAGTGTTGTCAAGTATTCCATATGCCACCT
The DNA here is from genome assembly GCA_949716465.1 of Chalcosyrphus nemorum. Lineage (NCBI taxonomy): Eukaryota > Metazoa > Arthropoda > Insecta > Diptera > Syrphidae > Chalcosyrphus > Chalcosyrphus nemorum. Next base: position 68,058 of record CATIXX010000006.1, on the reverse strand, counting down.
TTTCCAGAATCCTTGGATAATACTCTGGATATGGTTCCAATGCGACAGACGACTTGGAGCGGTGTCTAAATGATTGGGCTCAGGAACAGCTGTGAATGGTTCACCTATAAGAAAATGAGCGGGAGTTAGTGGATTCAAATCAGAGTCAGACATGGAACATAGAGGACGAGAATTTAATACAGCTTCTATTTGACAAAGGACAGTAGACAATTCTTCGAACGTTAAAACTGAATTCCCAACAACACGGCGTAAGTGCAGTTTGACGGACTTTACGCCAGCCTCCCACAATCCACCAAAGTGTGGCGCTGAAGGAGGGATGAAGTGCCACTCAATGCCATCCTTGGCAAGTGCGGCAGCGATTGTATCGTTGTAGGCTCGTGTCATCACCAATTTGTGCATTTCGGTGAGACATCGACGAGCTCCGTGGAAGTTTGTCCCCTTGTCGCTATAAATGTTGCTACATTTCCCACGACGAGAAACGAATCTGCGTAGAGCGGCTATAAAGGCTTCAGTGGTGAGGTCACTCACCAGCTCCAAATGTATGGCTTTCGTAGACATGCAGACGAAGAGCGCAATGTAGGCCTTGGACATCTTTGGCTTACGACAACGGGATAATTTGATGTTAATCGGACCAGCATAATCGCACCCAGTATTTATGAATGGTCTACTCGGTTGGATACGATGTGAAGGTAGATCACCCATGATCTGTTGGGTAGTGAGTTTGCGCTGCATGAAGCACTGTTTACATCTGTGGATGATCTGTCGAATAAGATTTCTGCTCCCCATAATCCAATATTGCTGCCGAACGAAAGCAAAAGTTTCAGATACTCCTGCATGTAAATATCGCTGATGAATGTCTGTTATTATGAGTGAAGAAATCAGATTAGTTTTAGGAAGAATTATAGGATGTTTTATATTAAAAGAAACACTAGCTTGCTTTATGCGTCCACCCACGCGTAACAGTCCCTCATTGTCCAAAAACGCCGAATACCTCAAGAGTTTTGATTTTGAAGGGAGTTGGTTTTTTGTACGTAGATTCTCGATATCGTCTGCGAACTCATTGGATTGTACGAATTTTAAGATTACTATCCTTGCACCGTTAATTTCCGCGTAATTTAAGCCACGATGAATTCGAGTCGACATGGGATTACGACACTCTGAAGCGAACCGTAGACAATGTGCGACTATCCGTTGCAACTGGTACCACGAAGAGACGCTCTTTATTAATTTTTCCAAGACATGCCCATCAAACGACGTGACAAGTACATGCCTTGGTATTTGTTTTTCTTCCTTTTTAACAGCCTCATTTTCATTTTCGAACAAGTTCACTGAAAGTTTTGATTTGGGCCAATGTTCATCATCCAATTCCAGCCACGATGGACCGTTCCACTAAAGGCAATGATTGATGAGATTAAAGGGGAGTACAACACGCGACGCACAGTCAGCCGGGTTCGACTCTGACGGAACATAACCCCACGAGTATCTGGGTATTTTTTCGAGAATGGCTGCTGTTCGGTTACCTATAAAGGTTGTCCAGCGGCGAGGGGGTGATGACAACCAATGCAGCACGATTTCGGAGTCGCACCACGCGAATGTTTGTACGATTTTAGCATTTAACGACATTTTTACAAGAGTCAACAACCGAGCAAGCAACAACGCACCACAAAGTTCGAGGCGAGGGATAGAGACAGTTTTAATTGGGGCCACTTTAGTTTTAGCTGCGACAATGGTTATGGAAATATCACCAGTAATAGTTTTAGAGCGCGCATAAACGACAGCAGCGTAAGCGAGCGAGGAAGCATCAGAGAAACCGTGAAGCTGTATGTCTCCTCCGGAGGGGAACACATTTCGCGGAACTTGAATTTGCCCGAAAGATGAGAGTTGTTCGCGATAGAGCATCCATTGATCAGCTATAGCAGGAGGCAGAGGATCATCCCAGCCTAGTTTCAGTTCAGAAGACCAAAGTTGCTGAAACATCATCTTAAACAAAACTACCGACGGAGCAAGGAATCCGAGGGGATCAAAGATCCGAGCAATTTCAGATAGCAGCGTTCTTCTTGTTATCGAGACACATGAGTTAGATTGAACCATTCTATAGGAGAACACGTCTGCGGCAGGATTCCAGAACATTCCCAAGACCTTAACAAAGGACTGTGAGTGTTCGGGATCGACGAAGGAATATTCGCAGTCTTCAGGTTGCTTTTTCGCGAGCAAAGCCAAACAGTTGGAGCTCCATTTCCGAAGTTGGAGACCAGCTTCCGATAGCAACGCGACTAGTTCTGACTGCAAATCTAGCAACTCTGCGATAGAGCTTGCACCTGTCATAACGTCGTCGACGTAGACGTCATGGAGAAGAATTCGAGATGCGTTAGGGTACTCTGACTTATAATCTTCTGCGAGTTACAGTAATACGCGAACCGATAAAAATGGAGCTGATGCAGTTCCGTAAGTGACGGTTCGTAGCCGATAGTGTTGAATCTCGTCACGAGGATTTTGACGCCAAACAATGCGTTGATAGTCAGCGTCTTGCTCACGGATCCATATTTGTCGGAACATTTTGACGATATCGGCCGTGAAAACAAATTGATGTTGCCGGAAACGCAAACACACTCCAATTAAATCACGTTGAATAGGCGGACCGATCAAGAGTTGGCTATTTAACGATTGCCCCTTTGAGTCTTTTACCGAACCATCGAATACAACACGTAATTTTGTTGTCGAACTGTCTGCTTTTAATACCGCGTGATGGGGAAGGTAAAACTGCTTTGAGGTGTCAGAGTGTATTTCACCGCGAGGAATGAGTTGCATGTGACCAAGGTCAAGATACTCTTGCATGAATTGAGAGTACAATCGGTGTAGGTTAGGGTTACTGCGAAACCGACGTTCCATTGAATGTAGACGCGAAACCGCGGACTGCAAGGTATCTCCGAAAGTTGGTGAGGGGGTTTTAAACGGCAGAGAAACGACATATTTTCCGTCTGGAGAGCGCGAAACTGTTTTTTGGAAGTGTTGTTCAGCTGGATCATTGAGATTATCATTGACGTGACGAGTGGAAACTTCTTCCAGTTCCCAGAACCGCTGCAACAGACCGTCCACGTCAAGAGTTGAATGGAACGAAGAGATTTCCAGATTGCGAGTATTTGGGTCCAACAGTTCTCCTGATATAACCCAATCAAACGATGTGTTGAAGGCTATGGGATTGCCTTCAAGCTCATGTATTTGTTCTGTGTTGAGAATATTCCAGACCTTGTCGGCTCCCAAGAGCACATCAATAGCACTGGATACGTTGAAGTATGGGTCCGCTAGATCCAACTTCCGAACATGTTCCAATGTCGATGCATTAAAGGATTTGGATGGTAAATTCGACGTCAATTTACCAAGAACGAGTACATCGACCGATAAGTGAGTAGAATTATAGCGAGAGAAAAGTTGGATGGATACGCATCCTTTTGTAAATCCAGCTTCTTTGGATGATAATCCCATGATGAGAATACGAGAGCGCTTTCTAGGAAGAGCTAGCCTTTGTGCAAATGACTCAGCTATAAACGAAGATTGCGATCCTGTGTCCAAGAGAACTCGACAATCAATCAGCTGTCCCCGATAATCGGCAACCTTAGCAAGAATGGTTGGCAAAATAGTTTGCTTTCGAACGCTACAGTCAACCGAATGGTTATTAAGCAATGGAGACGCTGCGGATGTGGAAGGGGTCACAGGAGTATGAAGTTGGTGCGAAGCAGTGCGTGACGTTGAAGGTAACACAGAAGCAGGACTTGAATTTTGCGACGATAAAGAAGAGGGAACATCTTTTAAATTATCTTGATGAACCAGAGAGTGGTGACGAGATTTACAAACTCGACAGCGAAACGATGACCGACATTTGTACGACGAATGTCCCGTCCGAAGGCAATTGAAACATACCGATTTTACTTTGACGAAATTACGACGAGCAGTAATGTCTTGCTCTAGGAATTGGTTGCACTGGGATAGGGCGTAGTCACCCTTACACATGACACACTGCAGATTATTGTCCGACGCTTTGGCTAAATGGGAACGAATCTGAACCGACTGTTTTCCCCGAGATGTGGAAGAACGATTAAGGGTTTGGCATGATTCGAGTGCATCACATCGCCGTTCAAGGAAATCAAGAAAATCGTCTATAGAACAATCATCACGAGACCCGATTTCTTCTGCCCACGCGTGTTTTGTGTCACTGTCAAGCTTGGCTAACAATATATAAATTAACCACGGATCCCTACCATTCCTATCCAATGCGTTAAGTCCACGAATCACTTCATCCGCACCGTCTGTAACCTTTCTGAGCGTTTGTACGTTTGGAGCAGACATTGTAGGAAGTGAAAGAAATGTTTGTACGAACGATTGCACAATTAAATTCACCCGGTCATAGCGTTTATCGAGCCTATCCCATGCTTCAATGTAGTTTGCATCCGAAATAGAAATATGCTTGATGAGATTAGCCGCATCGTCACGCAAAAAAGATTTCAGATAATGAAATTTCTGGGTCGAGGTAAGATTTGCTTTTGTGTCCACTGCACCCAGAAATAAACCTTTGAAGGATGGCCAATCCTTATAACTACCGGAAAATGGCGGCACAACAATAGGAGGCAGATTTAATGACGAACACGTGTTTCCCGAAGAATCTAAATTCTTTAAGAGCGCGGCTTGCTGATCAGCAAGAGTTTTTAAGATCGAATCCTCAGGTTCGGCCTGAGCAGTAGATTGTCTATCGCGAATGGCCTTTTTTAATCCCGAGTGTGCCACAAAATATTTTTCTTCGTATGCACCAAAGTCACTTTCGAATTCACCTAACTCAAGGTCTTCCAGATGCTGCAATATTTCATTGTGCAGCGATGAAAATTCTGACCATGCTTCTACCACTCTGCTTAATCGAACTTCGAGCATCTCGATTGTAGTCGATTGTTCTATAGATGCAACGAAATCTACCGCACGTGTCAAGCAACCTTTTGCATAACCGCGTCTTTGTTTTAAGGCATTCATTTTAATAAATTTATAGAACACGAAAGGATCAATGAAAATTCGCAGGTGAGATGCTAATTTAAACGCGCAGAAACACCTTAATAAGTTATAGAAGAGTCACTATAATCAAAAAGTAAATCCGCAACGTGGGAATATTAAATGAACATATGTATATACGAAAGCAAAGGCGCTTTTCATCTATTCCCGCCAAACGCATAAATTCACACACGCGGTTTTCCGACCGAAATCAAATGTGTCTATAAATATATATGTATATAAAAAAATTATACCATGCACATGCAGTTCAATTGGGAAAGAGTTTTTTCATAAAATAATAAAATAATTCGGCTACCGAAGGACCAATAAATATGTTGGAGAATATATATATCAATGATTAATCACACCGAAAAGAAAAGAACGATATTGGAAATGTGCAATTATATATATATATCAATTATCAATATAGTTTATTCTACTAAGTACTAGCAAGTTAATACAAATATGATTTATACTTAGCCGATCTAATGCCTTCAACGAACGAGATCCAAGTGGGCGAGAGCAAGATCTCTACGCACAATATAACAATTGCTCACCCACAAGTTTCGCACACGCAATGCAATTGTTGCTGCAAAGCTGCACGAGCTTATATTAAAGCGGCGAATTCGCCGTGAGATAAGTAAATGTTACAGAGAACTGATTAAGTTTAAGTGATATAGATTATAGAGAATAGATTAAGAACATGAATTTAAGCTCTAAGAAATGCATTGAGGTAAAGTGAAAACATAGAATAACAATTAAGATTGAAGGCGTTAAGAAATACGAACTATTATAAATAACAATGATGAATAAATATGATGTAGGTCGTTTAGTTTCAAACATCCCGGCCCCCCTGGAACGAGTTTCAGGACGCTGGTAAGGGAGCAAGCTTGGCGATGGGGCGGAGGAATGTTCCTGAAGTAGTTCTCACTACAGCGACTCGAACTTGTTTATCTGCTCCTGGGTTCACACTTTCGACTCTGCCAAGTAACCATTTGGTAGGCGGCATGTTGGGTTCTTTAACCACCACTAAATCTCCGGGTTTGATGTTGGTAGTTCGGTGTTGCCATTTAGGTCTTTCTTGCAGTGTTGTCAAGTATTCCATATGCCACCTTTTCCAGAATCCTTGGATAATACTCTGGATATGGTTCCAATGGGACAGACGACTTGGAGCGGTGTCTAAATGATTGGGCTCAGGAACAGCTGTGAATGGTTCACCTATAAGAAAATGAGCGGGAGTTAGTGGATTCAAATCAGAGTCAGACATGGAACATAGAGGACGAGAATTTAATACAGCTTCTATTTGACACAGGACAGTAGACAATTCTTCGAACGTTAAAACTGAATTCCCAACAACACGGCGTAAGTGCAGTTTGACGGACTTTACGCCAGCCTCCCACAATCCACCAAAGTGTGGCGCTGAAGGAGGGATGAAGTGCCACTCAATGCCATCCTTGGCAAGTGCGGCAGCGATTGTATCGTTGTAGGCTCGTGTCATCACCAATTTGTGCATTTCGGTGAGACATCGACGAGCTCCGTGGAAGTTTGTCCCGTTGTCGCTATAAATGTTGCTACATTTCCCACGACGAGAAACGAATCTGCGTAGAGCGGCGATAAAGGCTTCAGTGGTGAGGTCACTCACCAGCTCCAAATGTATGGCTTTCGTAGACATGCAGACGAAGAGCGCAATGTAGGCCTTGGACATCTTTGGCTTACGACAACGGGATAATTTGATGTTAATCGGACCAGCATAATCGCACCCAGTATTTATGAATGGTCTACTCGGTTGGATACGATGTAAAGGTAGATCACCCATGATCTGTTGGGTAGTGAGTTTGCGCTGCATGAAGCACTGTTTACATCTGTGGATGATCTGTCGAATAAGATTTCTGCTCCCCATAATCCAATATTGCTGCCGAACGAAAGCAAAAGTTTCAGATACTCCTGCATGTAAATATCGCTGATGAATGTCTGTTATTATGAGTGAAGAAATCAGATTAGTTTTAGGAAGAATTATAGGATGTTTTATATTAAAAGAAACACTAGCTTGCTTTATGCGTCCACCCACGCGTAACAGTCCCTCATTGTCCAAAAACGCCGAGTACCTCAAGAGTTTTGATTTTGAAGGGAGTTGGTTTTTTGTACGTAGATTCTCGATATCGTCTGCGAACTCATTGGATTGTACGAATTTTAAGATTACTATCCTTGCACCGTTAATTTCCGCGTAATTTAAGCCACGATGAATTCGAGTCGACATGGGATTACGACACTCTGAAGCGAACCGTAGACAATGTGCGACTATCCGTTGCAACTGGTACCACGAAGAGACGCTCTTTATTAATTTTTCCAAGACATGCCCATCAAACGACGTGACAAGTACATGCCTTGGTATTTGTTTTTCTTCCTTTTTAACAGCCTCATTTTCATTTTCGAACAAGTTCACTGAAAGTTTTGATTTGGGCCAATGTTCATCATCCAATTCCAGCCACGATGGACCGTTCCACTAAAGGCAATGATTGATGAGATTAAAGGGGAGTACACCACGCGACGCACAGTCAGCCGGGTTCGACTCTGACGGAACATAACCCCACGAGTATCTGGGTATTTTTTCGAGAATGGCTGCTGTTCGGTTACCTATAAAGGTTGTCCAGCGGCGAGGGGGTGATGACAACCAATGCAGCACGATTTCGGAGTCGCACCACGCGAATGTTTGTACGATTTTAGCATTTAACGACATTTTTACAAGAGTCAACAACCGAGCAAGCAACAACGCACCACAAAGTTCGAGGCGAGGGATAGAGACAGTTTTAATTGGGGCCACTTTAGTTTTAGCTGCGACAATGGTTATGGAAATATCACCAGTAATAGTTTTAGAGCGCGCATAAACGACAGCAGCGTAAGCGAGCGAGGAAGCATCAGAGAAACCGTGAAGCTGTATGTCTCCTCCCGAGGGGAACACATTTCGCGGAACTTGAATTTGCCCGAAAGATGAGAGTTGTTCGCGATAGAGCATCCATTGATCAGCTATAGCAGGAGGCAGAGGATCATCCCAGCCTAGTTTCAGTTCAGATGACCAGAGTTGCTGAAACATCATCTTAAACAAAACTACCGACGGAGCAAGGAATCCGAGGGGATCAAAGATCCGAGCAATTTCAGATAGCAGCGTTCTTCTTGTTATCGAGACACATGAGTTAGATTGAACCATTCTATAGGAGAACACGTCTGCGGCAGGATTCCAGAACATTCCCAAGACCTTAACAAAGGACTGTGAGTGTTCGGGATCGACGAAGGAATATTCGCAGTCTTCAGGTTGCTTTTTCGCGAGCAAAGCCAAACAGTTGGAGCTCCATTTCCGAAGTTGGAGACCAGCTTCCGATAGCAACGCGACTAGTTCTGACTGCAAATCTAGCAACTCTGCGATAGAGCTTGCACCTGTCATAACGTCGTCGACGTAGACGTCATGGAGAAGAATTCGAGATGCGTTAGGGTACTCTGACTTATAATCTTCTGCGAGTTGCAGTAATACGCGAACCGATAAAAATGGAGCTGATGCAGTTCCGTAAGTGACGGTTCGTAGCCGATAGTGTTGAATCTCGTCACGAGGATTTTGACGCCAAACAATGCGTTGATAGTCAGCGTCTTGCTCACGGATCCATATTTGTCGGAACATTTTGACGATATCGGCCGTGAAAACAAATTGATGTTGCCGGAAACGCAAACACACTCCAATTAAATCACGTTGAATAGGCGGACCGATCAAGAGTTGGCTATTTAACGATTGCCCCTTTGAGTCTTTTACCGAACCATCGAATACAACACGTAATTTTGTTGTCGAACTGTCTGCTTTTAATACCGCGTGATGGGGAAGGTAAAACTGCTTTGAGGTGTCAGAGTGTATTTCACCGCGAGGAATGAGTTGCATGTGACCAAGGTCAAGATACTCTTGCATGAATTGAGAGTACAATCGGTGTAGGTTAGGGTTACTGCGAAACCGACGTTCCATTGAATGTAGACGCGAAACCGCGGACTGCAAGGTATCTCCGAAAGTTGGTGAGGGGGTTTTAAACGGCAGAGAAACGACATATTTTCCGTCTGGAGAGCGCGAAACTGTTTTTTGGAAGTGTTGTTCAGCTGGATCATTGAGATTATCATTGACGTGACGAGTGGAAACTTCTTCCAGTTCCCAGAACCGCTGCAACAGACCGTCCACGTCAAGAGTTGAATGGAACGAAGAGATTTCCAGATTGCGAGTATTTGGGTCCAACAGTTCTCCTGATATAACCCAACCAAACGATGTGTTGAAGGCTATGGGATTGCCTTCAAGCTCATGTATTTGTTCTGTGTTGAGAATATTCCAGACCTTGTCGGCTCCCAAGAGCACATCAATAGCACTGGATACGTTGAAGTATGGGTCCGCTAGATCCAACTTCCGAACATGTTCCAATGTCGATGCATTAAAGGATTTGGATGGTAAATTCGACGTCAATTTACCAAGAACGAGTACATCGACCGATAAGTGAGTAGAATTATAGCGAGAGAAAAGTTGGATGGATACGCATCCTTTTGTAAATCCAGCTTCTTTGGATGATAATCCCATGATGGGAATACGAGAGCGCTTTCTAGGAAGAGCTAGCCTTTGTGCAAATGACTCAGCTTTAAACGAAGATTGCGATCCTGTGTCCAAGAGAACTCGACAATCAATCAGCTGTCCCCGATAATCGGCAACCTTAGCAAGAATGGTTGGCAAAACAGTTTGCTTTCGAACGCTACAGTCAACCGAATGGTTATTAAGCAATGGAGACGCTGCGGATGTGGAAGGGGTCACAGGAGTATGAAGTTGGTGCGAAGCAGTGCGTGAAGTTGAAGGTAACACAGAAGCAGGACTTGAATTTTGCGACGATAAAGAAGAGGGAACATCTTTTAAATTATCTTGATGAACCAGAGAGTGGTGACGAGATTTACAAACTCGACAGCGAAACGATGACCGACATTTGTACGACGAATGACCCGTCCGAAGGCAATTGAAACATACCGATTTTACTTTGACGAAATTACGACGAGCAGTAATGTCTTGCTCTAGGAATTGGTTGCACTGGGATAGGGCGTAGTCACCCTTACACATGACACACTGCAGATTATTGTCCGACGCTTTGGCTAAATGGGAACGAATCTGAACCGACTGTTTTCCCCGAGATGTGGAAGAACGATTAAGGGTTTGGCATGATTCGAGTGCATCACATCGCCGTTCAAGGAAATCAAGAAAATCGTCTATAGAACAATCATCACGAGACCCGATTTCTTCTGCCCACGCGTGTTTTGTGTCACTGTCAAGCTTGGCTAACAATATATAAATTAACCACGGATCCCTACCATTCCTATCCAATGCGTTAAGTCCACGAATCACTTCATCCGCACCGTCTGTAACCTTTCTGAGCGTTTGTACGTTTGGAGCTGACATTGTAGGAAGTGAAAGAAATGTTTGTACGAACGATTGCACAATTAAATTCACCCGGTCATAGCGTTTATCGAGCCTATCCCATGCTTCAATGTAGTTTGCATCCGAAATAGAAATATGCTTGATGAGATTAGCCGCATCGTCACGCAAAAAAGATTTCAGATAATGAAATTTCTGGGTCGAGGTAAGATTTGCTTTTGTGTCCACTGCACCCAGAAATAAACCTTTGAAGGATGGCCAATCCTTATAACTACCGGAAAATGGCGGCACAACAATAGGAGGCAGATTTAATGACGAACACGTGTTTCCCAAAGAATCTAAATTCTTTAAGAGCGCGGCTTGCTGATCAGCAAGAGTTTTTAAGATCGAATCCTCAGGTTCGGCCTGAGCAGTAGTTTGTCTATCGCGAATGGCCTTTTTTAATCCCGAGTGTGCCACAAAATATTTTTCTTCGTATGCACCAAAGTCACTTTCGAATTCACCTAACTCAAGGTCTTCCAGATGCTGCAATATTTCATTGTGCAGCGATGAAAATTCTGACCATGCTTCTACCACTCTGCTTAATCGAATTTCGAGCATCTCGATTGTAGTCGATTGTTCTATAGATGCAACGAAATCTACCGCACGTGTCAAGCAACCTTTTGCATAACCGCGTCTTTGTTTTAAGGCATTCATTTTAATAAATTTATAGAACACGAAAGGATCAATGAAAATTCGCAGGTGAGATGCTAATTTAAACGCGCAGAAACACCTTAATAAATTATAGAAGAGTCACTATAATCAAAAAGTAAATCCGCAACGTGGGAATATTAAATGAACATATGTATATACGAAAGCAAAGGCGCCTTTCATCTATTCCCGCCAAACGCATAAATTCACACACGCGGTTTTCCGACCGAAATCAAATGTGTCTATAAATATATATGTATATAAAAAAATTATACCATGCACATGCAGTTCAATTGGGAAAGAGTTTTTTCATAAAATAATAAAATAATTCGGCTACCGAAGGACCAATAAATATGTTGGAGAATATACATATATATCAATGATTAATCACACCGAAAAGAAAAGAACGATATTGGAAATGTGCAATTATATATATATATCAATTATCAATATAGTTTATTCTACTAAGTACTAGCAAGTTAATACAAATATGATTTATACTTAGCCGATCTAATGCCTTCAACGAACGAGATCCAAGTGGGCGAGAGCAAGATCTCTACGCACAATATAACAATTGCTCACCCACAAGTTTCACACACGCAATGCAATTGTTGCTGCAAAGCTGCACGAGCTTATATTAAAGCGGCGAATTCGCCGTGAGATAAGTAAATGTTACAGAGAACTGATTAAGTTTAAGTGATATAGATTATAGAGAATAGATTAAGAACATGAATTTAAGCTCTAAGAAATGCATTGAGGTAAAGTGAAAACATAGAATAACAATTAAGATTGAAGGCGTTAAGAAATACGAACTATTATAAATAACAATGATGAATAAATATGATGTAGGTCGTTTAGTTTCAAACATCCCGGCCCCCCTGGAACGAGTTTCAGGACGCTGGTAAGGGAGCAAGCTTGGCGATGGGGCGGAGGAATGTTCCTGAAGTAGTTCTCACTACAGCGACTCGAACTTGTTTATCTGCTCCTGGGTTCACACTTTCGACTCTGCCAAGTAACCATTTGGTAGGCGGCATGTTGGGTTCTTTAACCACCACTAAATCTCCGGGTTTGATGTTGGTAGTTCGGTGTTGCCATTTAGGTCTTTCTTGCAGTGTTGTCAAGTATTCCATATGCCACCTTTTCCAGAATCCTTGGATAATACTCTGGATATGGTTCCAATGCGACAGACGACTTGGAGCGGTGTCTAAATGATTGGGCTCAGGAACAGCTGTGAATGGTTCACCTATAAGAAAATGAGCGGGAGTTAGTGGATTCAAATCAGAGTCAGACATGGAACATAGAGGACGAGAATTTAATACAGCTTCTATTTGACAAAGGACAGTAGACAATTCTTCGAACGTTAAAACTGAATTCCCAACAACACGGCGTAAGTGCAGTTTGACGGACTTTACGCCAGCCTCCCACAATCCACCAAAGTGTGGCGCTGAAGGAGGGATGAAGTGCCACTCAATGCCATCCTTGGCAAGTGCGGCAGCGATTGTATCGTTGTAGGCTCGTGTCATCACCAATTTGTGCATTTCGGTGAGACATCGACGAGCTCCGTGGAAGTTTGTCCCGTTGTCGCTATAAATGTTGCTACATTTCCCACGACGAGAAACGAATCTGCGTAGAGCGGCGATAAAGGCTTCAGTGGTGAGGTCACTCACCAGCTCCAAATGTATGGCTTTCGTAGACATGCAGACGAAGAGCGCAATGTAGGCCTTGGACATCTTTGGCTTACGACAACGGGATAATTTGATGTTAATCGGACCAGCATAATCGCACCCAGTATTTATGAATGGTCTACTCGGTTGGATACGATGTGAAGGTAGATCACCCATGATCTGTTGGGTAGTGAGTTTGCGCTGCATGAAGCACTGTTTACATCTGTGGATGATCTGTCGAATAAGATTTCTGCTCCCCATAATCCAATATTGCTGCCGAACGAAAGCAAAAGTTTCAGATACTCCTGCATGTAAATATCGCTGATGAATGTCTGTTATTATGAGTGAAGAAATCAGATTAGTTTTAGGAAGAATTATAGGATGTTTTATATTAAAAGAAACACTAGCTTGCTTTATGCGTCCACCCACGCGTAACAGTCCCTCATTGTCCAAAAACGCCGAGTACCTCAAGAGTTTTGATTCTGAAGGGAGTTGGTTTTTTGTACGTAGATTCTCGATATCGTCTGCGAACTCATTGGATTGTACGAATTTTAAGATTACTATCCTTGCACCGTTAATTTCCGCGTAATTTAAGCCACGATGAATTCGAGTCGACATGGGATTACGACACTCTGAAGCGAACCGTAGACAATGTGCGACTATCCGTTGCAACTGGTACCACGAAGAGACGCTCTTTATTAATTTTTCCAAGACATGCCCATCAAACGACGTGACAAGTACATGCCTTGGTATTTGTTTTTCTTCCTTTTTAACAGCCTCATTTTCATTTTCGAACAAGTTCACTGAAAGTTTTGATTTGGGCAAATGTTCATCATCCAATTCCAGCCACGATGGACCGTTCCACTACAGGCAATGATTGATGAGATTAAAGGGGAGTACACCACGCGACGCACAGTCAGCCGGGTTCGACTCTGACGGAACATAACCCCACGAGTGTCTGGGTATTTTTTCGAGAATGGCTGCTGTTCGGTTACCTATAAAGGTTGTCCAGCGGCGAGGGGGTGATGACAACCAATGCAGCACGATTTCGGAGTCGCACCACGCGAATGTTTGTACGATTTTAGCATTTAACGACATTTTTACAAGAGTCAACAACCGAGCAAGCAACAACGCACCACAAAGTTCGAGGCGAGGGATAGAGACAGTTTTAATTGGGGCCACTTTAGTTTTAGCTGCGACAATGGTTATGGAAATATCACCAGTAATAGTTTTAGAGCGCGCATAAACGACAGCAGCGTAAGCGAGCGAGGAAGCATCAGAGAAACCGTGAAGCTGTATGTCTCCTCCGGAGGGGAACACATTTCGCGGAACTTGAATTTGCCCGAAAGATGAGAGTTGTTCGCGATAGAGCATCCATTGATCAGCTATAGCAGGAGGCAGAGGATCATCCCAGCCTAGTTTCAGTTCAGAAGACCAGAGTTGCTGAAACATCATCTTAAACAAAACTACCGAGGGGATCAAAGATCCGAGCAATTTCAGATAGCAGCGTTCTTCTTGTTATCGAGACACATGAGTTAGATTGAACCATTCTATAGAAGAACACGTCTGCGGCAGGATTCCAGAACATTCCCAAGACCTTAACAAAGGACTGTGAGTGTTCGGGATCGACGAAGGAATATTCGCAGTCTTCAGGTTGCTTTTTCGCGAGCAAAGCCAAACAGTTGGAGCTACATTTCCGAAGTTGGAGACCAGCTTCCGATAGCAACGCGACTAGTTCTGACTGCAAATCTAGCAACTCTGCGATAGAGCTTGCACCTGTCATAACGTCGTCGACGTAGACGTCATGGAGAAGAATTCGAGATGCGTTAGGGTACTCTGACTTATAATCTTCTGCGAGTTGCAGTAATACGCGAACCGATAAAAATGGAGCTGATGCAGTTCCGTAAGTGACGGTTCGTAGCCGATAGTGTTGAATCTCGTCACGAGGATTTTGACGCCAAACAATGCGTTGATAGTCAGCGTCTTGCTCACGGATCCATATTTGTCGGAACATTTTGACGATATCGGCCGTGAAAACAAATTGATGTTTTGATGAGTTGGCTATTTAACGATTGCCCCTTTGAGTCTTTTACCGAACCATCGAATACAACACGTAATTTTGTTGTCGAACTGTCTGCTTTTAATACCGCGTGATGGGGAAGGTAAAACTGCTTTGAGGTGTCAGAGTGTATTTCACCGCGAGGAATGAGTTGCATGTGACCAAGGTCAAGATACTCTTGCATGAATTGAGAGTACAATCGGTGTAGGTTAGGGTTACTGCGAAACCGACGTTCCATTGAATGTAGACGCGAAACCGCGGACTACAAGGTATCTCCGAAAGTTGGTGAGGGGGTTTTAAACGGCAGAGAAACGACATATTTTCCGTCTGGAGAGCGCGAAACTGTTTTTTGGAAGTGTTGTTCAGCTGGATCATTGAGATTATCATTGACGTGACGAGTGGAAACTTCTTCCAGTTCCCAGAACCGCTGCAACAGACCGTCCACGTCAAGAGTTGAATGGAACGAAGAGATTTCCAGATTGCGAGTATTTGGGTCCAACAGTTCTCCTGATATAACCCAACCAAACGATGTGTTGAAGGCTATGGGATTGCCTTCAAGCTCATGTATTTGTTCTGTGTTGAGAATATTCCAGACCTTGTCGGCTCCCAAGAGCACATCAATAGCACTGGATACGTTGAAGTATGGGTCCGCTAGATCCAACTTCCGAACATGTTCCAATGTCGATGCATTAAAGGATTTGGATGGTAAATTCGACGTCAATTTACCAAGAACGAGTACATCGACCGATAAGTGAGTAGAATTATAGCGAGAGAAAAGTTGGATGGATACGCATCCTTTTGTAAATCCAGCTTCTTTGGATGATAATCCCATGATGGGAATACGAGAGCGCTTTCTCGGAAGAGCTAGCCTTTGTGCAAATGACTCAGCTATAAACGAAGATTGCGATCCTGTGTCCAAGAGAACTCGACAATCAATCAGCTGTCCCCGATAATCGGCAACCTTAGCAAGAATGGTTGGCAAAATAGTTTGCTTTCGAACGCTACAGTCAACCGAATGGTTATTAAGCAATGGAGACGCTGCGGATGTGGAAGGGGTCACAGGAGTATGAAGTTGGTGCGAAGCAGTGCGTGAAGTTGAAGGTAACACAGAAGCAGGACTTGAATTTTGCGACGATAAAGAAGAGGGAACATCTTTTAAATTATCTTGATGAACCAGAGAGTGGTGACGAAATTTACAAACTCGACAGCGAAACGATGACCGACATTTGTACGACGAATGACCCGTCCGAAGGCAATTTAAACATACCGATTTTACTTTGACGAAATTACGACGAGCAGTAATGTCTTGCTCTAGGAATTGGTTGCACTGGGATAAGGCGTAGTCACCCTTACACATGACACACTGCAGATTATTGTCCGACGCTTTGGCTAAATGGGAACGAATCTGAACCGACTTTTTTCCCGAGATGTGGAAGAACGATTAAGGGTTTGGCATGATTCGAGTGCATCACATCGCCGTTCAAGGAAATCAAGAAAATCGTCTATAGAACAATCATCACGAGACCCGATTTCTTCTGCCCACGCGAGTTACATACATCAGCAGCCAACAGCCGACCTACACCGGAAATGCTGACGTCGATAGCAATGACCTGCCAGCAGCATACAAAATAAAAGCAAAGACAAAACCGCTGGCTTGGTGATTTGCTTAACATCGGTCATTCACATGAACTGATTTCCGTTCATGCTGAAATTGCTGATTATAATTATTTTGTTAAGATAGGTCATAAGTTAGCAAGTAAGTTAATAAAAGTGGAGTCTTGTTCCAACCGTTGAAGTATAGAGTTGTTTTTTCTTCTTTTAATTCATTTTGAATATTTAAAAGTATAAAGTTGTTTTTCTTCTTTGAATTCATTTTCAATATTTCGATATTTATCTGGCGCAGTCGGTAGGATTCTGTTCAGTAGAATTAGAATCCAGTGAAACGAATTAGAAATTTTTAAAAGTGTGTAATAAGTGTGAAACGCAGTGATCTAAAGTAATATTGATAGACCACGAAGAAACAAACACATAAAAAACACAGAAAATTTTAAAAGTGTGTAATAAGTGTGAAACGCAGTGATCTAAAGTAAAATTTAGTAGATCACGAAGAAACAAACACATAAAAACACAATCTGGAAAGAAGAATTGCACGAAACATTATTCAAGATAGAAATAGAGGAATGGCAAATGTAACGGAGCAATGCTTAGCCATACTAACGGAAATATTGAACCGGCAAAATCAACCAGTAACATTAAGGAGCAGGCTGGAAAAGGAACTTCGGTATCTGCCTGTATTCGATGGAACACCTGGGACATTGCCTTCATTTATATCATCGGTGGAAAGAGCATTAGCGGAGCATGACCAAGTGCAAGACGTCTATAACGTTATATACAACGAAAAAATCGTTGGTCCAGCTAAAGACTACCTGGAAACATCGCCGCCGTTGACTTGGACGGATTGTAAATCCAAGCTAAAACTTCACTACAAAGCAACAAAGGACCAAGGACAAATCATGCAGGAAATTAACAGTTTAAAAGTGAGTTCTATTTCTGAGCTATGTAATAAGGTATATTTATTAGTAGATAATATTGCTGAATGTGCGATATTTACAAATTATCAAGACCAAATTGTCAATAATTTAAGTAGCTTTCTGATTTTAAAAATCAAAGAAATTACAGCAGGGGCTCTAGCAGCCGAATTGTATGATAAGTTCACTCTAGCAGAAATTCGACCAATACTCAATAAATATGTTGGTCAAGATAGTTTTAATTTGAAAGAAATCACATCAAATAAACCTTCTAGAGAATATAAACAATTTGCACCCAGGCCAACACAAAGTAATTTTTCCCTCCAAACTAATTATCACACTAATCACAGAAACAATCATAATAATTATCAACAAAATATTTTGAATAACAGTAGTAACTCAAGACAAACTCGGAGAGTTGTCAACAATAATAATAATAATAATACTAATAATAGTAATTGTTAAAACTCATAATTGAAACTTGATAATGTATGTACATGTCACACAAAAATCAATTTATCATATTTCATTGCCAACGGAGGTTGAACAACCTCAAAGTTCATTCACAAGAAAAGAAATGCAAACGCAGCAATTTTGTATATTAATTCTAGACTAAGCATTTATTGTTTATTATCGTCTGTACTTTAGATATTCGCTTAGTTGCAAACTAAGCATTTATTGACTGTTAAATTTAGTATAAATAAGAGGAATAAAATTAATGATTTCAATTGCTTACGAACAGTTAACCAAGACTTTTATTTCTTCAAGTGAGTCTGCTTGAAGGACTGTTCCCGCGATTCGCATAATCGATACAAGAATCGACTTGTGCTACGACAACAATCGGATCTAGGTTTATGCACCTACGATCCACATCATCATAGTTTGGATAAAAGAATCCAATCTTCAACATTTGGCGACCGTGACAGGACTTAGGTCTAATAACTCATCAGAGAAGCGTGAACGGGGCTTTAACATCGTTCAAGTTTGTTTTCTTCTTTTCTCGTCTCTTTTTTGCTTTCGTGATTGGCGTATACTGGGCCAAAACACAGTACGACGGATCTACATAGCGGATTAAAGGATCTAAGCACGTACAGATTTTGGACATGGAGCTTAACAACCATACTCAACACCAGGAGAAGCTTGGAGGTGACATCCTCAAGCTATGGAAGGACCAAAAGAGGGATGGCGATGAAAGGAAGCCAAAAACGCGTAGCTCCCAGCAGGAGTTCCAACAACGGCTAACACAGCTTGAGGAACTCTGGGAGGAATTCGATAAAACCGACAGTACCATTAGGGAAACCTGTCTGGTTGATTTGAATCACCCATATTTCCAGAAGGACTATTACACAGAAGTCCGGAAGGTGGTGGAAGAGCTCCGGAGAGACCTAGACAGGTGCCTAAACATGTTCCCTCACGGGAGAACCAGTGAGGAGGAGGACTCTAGCGCAATGATTAAACCACAGGTAGTCAGTAAGACGGGAGCATCGTCAGTATCGCTGGAGGGGAACCAGTTCGGTGTAACCAAGGAACAACCCTCTCAGCCGTTGAATCCAAGCAAGGGTGCCGTTCCAAGGCCTAGTAAGGAACAGTGGTTACCTCAACCATCTCAGTCAACACAGCAAACTTTTCTCGCAACAGGATCCATGACCAACCTTAAGCAAAGGTATAAATGGGTTATGGACATCCTTAGTAATTCATTGGATAAGGCCGGATCGGATCAGGCTAGGTCAGAACAGTTCTGCCGTATTAAAATTCGTACGATGGAACAAAATTGGGATGAGGTATCAACAATGTATCGGAAATTGGAGATGGAATTAGGACACGAAGACATCAAGGAATACTTTGAGATGCAAGAACGTGTCTCGATGTCACTACTGGAGCTTTACGATGGATTGGAAAGGTCGACCTCGAAATTGGTTACGCAGCAGACAACAATGAAAATGCCAAAGGTAGAATTGCCAAAATTTGACGGTAATTATCTTAAATGGCAGGAATTTATGGATTTATACATTGAAATGATCCATAACCAACACATGTCAGATGGCCAAAAAATGTGGTTTCTGAAATCAAGTTTAAAAGGGGAAGCAGAGAAGTTGGTTCGCCACCTATCAGTGTCAGGCGCCAACTATGCAGCAGCATAGAAAATAATAACTGAACGGTACGATAATCCTCGGTTATTAGTTTCATCTTGGATATCAAAACTGTTGTCCCATCCAAATGCACAAGCTGGGAATGCTAGATCCATTCGAAGCTTGCATGATACCATACAAGAATGTTTGCTGGGGTTGCAAGGTTTAAGGGTGGATACGAACACCTGGGATCCGATTTTGCTTCATCTGTTTCTAAAAAAGTTAGATAAGGATACCCATACACTTTACGAGCAATCGCTCGATCACCCTCGGCAGCTACCATCATTCAAGAAATTTTTAATATTTCTCGAGAATCGGTTCCAGTCGCTTGAAGCACTAGGAAATAAGGATAAAACGCTGGAGTATCAATCCAACAAGACAACCTTTAAGACGTCATCGGCAGTGACATCTCATCAGACAAATTGCTCAGCATGCAAGGGCAATCATCCTCTGTACAAATGCCAGCAATTTTTAGATCTACCATCGTCAAAACGAATGATCTTGGTCAAGCAAAGTGGTCTCTGTGTCAACTGCTTGAGGTCCGGGCACTTTTCAACTAATTGTAATTCTGGTAGTTGTTTAAAGTGCCGGAAGAAACATAACACGCTGCTGCATCAAGAAGCAGATAGTACTAATTCATCTAAAACTTCAGGGGATTCCAAAATCTCCACAACAATGAGACCAACAACTGCATCTACCGCTTCCAGCACAGTGGAAAGCACGTTATCAAAACAGCCGCTACAGCGGGCGTTGATTTTACTAGGAACTGCAAAGGTTACGATTATCGGACCTAATCAAAAGGCTATGTATTGTCGAGCATTATTGGACTCTGGTTCTCAGGTCAATCTCATCAGCCGTAGAGTAGTTCGAGCTTTAAATCTGATGCCTGAGCTAGATTCTCTGATCATAGAAGGTGTAGGCCAAGGGAAGCACAAAACAACCCACCGAGTAAATGTAAAAATTGAATCTTCTATAACTAACTATGCCTCGAGGGTGGAAGCGTTTGTGCTCAAGGACATTATTGCTCCGCAGCCTTATCAACCATTGGACATTTCATCATGGAAAATACCAAAGAATATAAGGCTAGCAGATCCAGAGTTTAATCGACCGGATAAAATAGACTTGCTATTGGGTGCTGAGTTCTACCATGAGCTGCTCGCAGTCGGACAAATTAAACTTCAAGAGGATTTGCCAATACTACAAAACACAATGCTCGGCTGGATTATATCTGGAAAGGTCAGCCGTTATATCGCTACAACGGCCACTTGTGGAATATGTACGGAAGAAGAGCCTTTAAATGAAATCATCGAGAAGTTCTGGCGGTT
Organism: Chalcosyrphus nemorum; assembly: GCA_949716465.1. Classification (NCBI taxonomy): domain Eukaryota; kingdom Metazoa; phylum Arthropoda; class Insecta; order Diptera; family Syrphidae; genus Chalcosyrphus; species Chalcosyrphus nemorum. The sequence goes on along the minus strand of CATIXX010000006.1, from coordinate 47,198 downwards.
GGAGGAAATTGGAGAAGACACGAGTAACATCACTCCAGCGGATCAAAAATGTGTAAGCCACTTTGACAAATCCTTCCGGCGCTACACAAACAGTGGAAGGTTTATCGTTAGTTTGCCTTTCTCACGTCAGCCGTCAGAATTAGGTGAATCTAAGGAGATAGCCCTGAGGAGATTTTGGGCCCTGGAAAAAAGACTAAGCAAGGACGATCAGCTCAAAAATCAATATGCAAGTTTCATGCAGGAATATCTCCAATTGGGACACATGAGAGAAGTAGACATAAACAGCATTAGGGCACCTCACTACTTCCTTCCGCACCATGGTGTTTTAAAACCAGATAGTAGCACTACCAAGCTAAGAGTTGTGTTCGACGCATCCATGAAAACGTCATCAAACAACTCCTTGAATGATTTGCTGCTAGCTGGGCCCACAATACAAGACGACATCTTCTCCATACTTATACGATTTCGAACTCCAAGATTTGTTTTTACCGCCGACATCGAAAAAATGTACAGACAAATCATTATGAAGGAGGAAGATCGCAATTATCAACTAATATTCTGGCGGAATGGACCGGATGAAGAACTCAAATGTTATCAGCTAAATACAGTAACTTATGGCACCACGTCTGCTCCGTATTTAGCAACACGCTGCCTTCAACAACTATCTACAGAAAATGCACAAAGGTTTCCATTGGGTGCCAAAATTTTGGCGAATGACTTCTACATGGACGATGTCATGTCCGGCTCCAATAGCCTATCCGAAGCCATAGAAATGCGACAGCAATTAACCCATATTTTGCAAACAGCTAAATTCAACCTTAGAAAATGGTGCAGTAATATACCACAGCTGCTAAGAAATATTCCAATGGGCGATCAAGCCATACAATCTGATCTTCAAGATAAGGAATCACGAACGTTAAAAACGTTGGGGCTCATCTGGAATCCACAAGCGGATGAGTTCCTCATTAATTCAGCAATACAGGAGAATAGGAGAATCACAAAAAGAACGGCCTTATCGGAAATTGCACATATATTCGACCCATTAGGCATCGTCAATCCAATAACAATCACGGCGAAAATATTTATTCAACAGTTATGGAAACTAAAAATTGATTGGGATGCCGCCTTACCGATGGAACTGCACACAACTTGGAAAAATTTCCGAAAGGACTTAGAGCAAATAAGAGAAATAAAGATTCCCAGACACCTATTCTCTACACAAGTCCCAAAGAAGACCCAGATACATGCGTTTGCGGATGCATCAGGAAGAGCCTTTGGTACTGCCATCTACATTAGATCAATTTACAACGACGGTACAGTGACGGTTCGACTACTTTGCTCAAAATCCAGAGTTGCGCCGCTTAAAAAAGGGAAGGACGAGGAGGTAATCACTACAACAACTATACCACGACTAGAACTTTGTGCAGCCAAATTAGCGACGGACCTCACTAATCGGGTCACAAGGGATCTGAAGTTAGGAGAATTAGAGACATATTTCTGGACGGACTCGGAGATCGTGTTGGCCTGGATAAATGCGGAAGCGTCTAACTATCATCGTTTCATAGCCAATCGAGTAAGAGCAATCAGAAGCACGACCTCTCCTCAGCAGTGGCGTCATGTGCCTACGAAACAGAATCCGGCAGACATAGTTTCAAGAGGGATATCGGCTTCGAAGCTAAGGGATTGTAACATGTGGTTTTATGGGCCTTTGTATCTATATGGGCCAGAGAACACTTGGCCAGGCAAGTCTGAAGTAAACAAGACAGAAATAGGAAAAAAGGGATCCAGAATTGCACTCACAGCTACGATCGATACATCATCAGGAATTATCAACATGACAAAGCATCATAATTCATTCGGACGTTTACAACGGATTATTGCCTATATCAAACGATTCGTAAATAATTGTAAGAAGAGTAACAAAAACCAGCGATTCAGCGACCATCTATCCATTTGCGAGCTTGACGATGCCACTCAAGTAATAATGAGGGAAATGCAACATCAAGAGTTCAAGGAGGAGCTGGAGCATCTGTCGAAAGGAAAATACGTCAGCAGTCAAAGTCCACTGAGTAGTCTATCGCCATTTTTGGATGGGGAAGGAGTTCTTCGCGTAGGAGGACGCTTAGAAGCAGCCGATCTAGATTACGATGCCAAGCATCCCATTGTATTACCATATAATCATGAGGTCAGTAAATCATTGATGCGAGAAATCCATCTGAAGTATATGCATGTTGGACCTCAAGGATTGCTGGCAGCTGTACGTCAGAAATATTGGCCCATCAAAGGAAAAACTATGGCACGTTCGGTAGTTCAAAAATGCATTCGCTGTGCCAGAGCCAGACCTAAGTTAATGACGCAGATTATGGGAAATTTGCCGGCGGCGCGTATTCAACCCGCCAGACCCTTCGTAAATTCTGGAGTGGACTTTTTCGGACCAGTGTGGATTCACTTCAAGGTAAGAGGAAAACAACCGCGAAAGGCATATGTAGCCGTATTCTGCTGCTTCGCAACTAAGGCAACACACTTTGAAGTTGTGGGAGATCTAACCACAGAAGCATTCATAGGTGCACTTAAGCGTTTCATAGGCAGAAGAGGAAATTGCCAGAATCTCTATTGCGATAATGCGACAAACTTCATCGGAGCAAGAAACCAGCTTATGGAGGTTGAATCATCAATACATTCTCCTTCGTCGAAAGAAAAAATAACCTCGTTTTGCACTGCCAGGAGTATGGAATTCCATTTTATTCCACCTCGAGCACCCCATTTCGGCGGATTATGGGAGGCTGCCGTGAAATCAGCTAAGCATTTTCTGAAACGCAACCTTCTTTCTTCTAATCTAACGTATGAAGAACTTGAAACGTTGATGATCGAAATAGAAGCTATACTAAATTCCAGACCGCTGACTCCCTTGTCATCTGATCCAAACGATCTTACGGCCCTAACACCCGGACATTTTCTGATTGGGGAGGCATTAACCTCAACAATTAATGCACGAGCAGAGGATACATATGGCAGGTTAGGCAACAGATGGAAGACAATCACAGCAATCAAGACGCAATTTTGGCAACGTTGGTCACATGAGTATCTCAATGAGCTTCAACACCGTTACAAATGGAAACATCAGCAAAACAGCATTATCCCGGGTATGTTGGTAATCATCAAAGAAGACAATCTACCACCGATGCAGTGGCAACTGGGTAGGATTGTAAATTGCATCAAGGGGACCGACGATGTGGTACGAGTGGTGGAAGTAAGAACTGCCAACGGGCAGCTTAAGAGACCAATACATAAACTGGCTCCTCTACCAGTGGACGATAATCCACCTGCACCAGTGCAGCTAAAACAACAACCACCAATCAAGGACGCAGTTAATTCTCGGATGGACAAGGAAGAAGTACCAAGAAAAAGAATAAGGCGATCATTAGGCTCCAGTATTGTCACGATCCTTTTGGCTCTGATCATACTTCCGTGGAGCGAAGGAGTGCCTGTGGAACTGATGCCATTTAATTCACAACCAGGAATTTATTTTGAAAATATAGGAGCAGCAAATATTTTGTCTAGTGAATGGAATATTATTGCATATTATGATATGGAACTTTACTGGCAGGAATTTCACCTCTTAACAAATTCCACTTCTTCACTAGATCACCTATGTAATCTTATGAAGCCCAAGAACGCTTGCGATAAAATATTTACCCAGATACAACACCTGGAAGAAGAACTTGTAAGGACCAATGAACTACTATCAGCCACACCCAGAAGTAATCGGATGAAACGAGGTGCCTTAAATCTTGTGGGAAATGTGGCCAACGCTTTATTCGGAGTACTAGATTCTGAATACGCAGACAAAATATCGAAGACAATTGAAGGAATCCAAAACAATGAAGAATTACTACTAAGCCACATTAAAAATCAGACATCATTCCTCGCGGCCACCGTGAATATAATGAACCGTGATCAAGAAGCAGTATCAAGCCAATTCACAGCTATATCCTCCCACATTAAGGAATTAACCCACCAAACGAACAACATCTCTCGGGAACTATACCAAGAACAATTAGCTCAAGGCTTTTTATCACTTGCAATACAAACACTCACAACCATATTTAATTTCCAACGCATTCAAGGTTCCCTATTGGATGTAATAACGCACAGTCAACATGGAAAATTCAGCCCACTCCTGATACCTTCAACACAGTTACGTCAGGAGCTACGCTACATAAAGGAACATTTACCATCATCATTAAAGCTTCCTACATCTTACTTAGATCTCACAACACTTTACAACTTGATGACTATAGAAGGGAGAATATTACCGAAGCATGCAATTTTCAAAATCAAAATACCATTAGTATCATCAGAAGACTTCGAGATATTTCGCGTCATACCTGTGCCAGTATTGATAAATGGAACTTTCTACGCCATACAACCAGCCTCGCCATACCTAACAATAAATCTACATCGAGACCAGTATTATTCCCTTTCGGAAAGAGATATGAAGAATTGCCTGTCAATTAACCACGAAGAATACCTATGCAAACAGAGCGGTCCTCTACATCATAAGGGTTCAACCGCCAGTGCATGTGAGATCTCCCTTTTTAATCACCTACCTGGCCTTGATAAATGTCAGGTGCAAAAATCTGGAGATGGACCTCATTGGATTCAACTACACAACCCAAATGAATGGATTTACACCTTACTACGTGAAACTACCATCAATGTCGTATGCGGACAAAACACAACACATGTCACCATCCGAGGATCAGGTATTGCAAGGCTGCAGAAGGATTGTATAATGAAACAACAATTCCTAACTATCCGAGGACATAATATATATCCGTCGATCTCGAGATTGTCGTACAGCCCGCTGAGTAACCTCTCTGATACTATAATCCCGGTTCAAGCGACAACTTTGGCTTATCCACAACAGTTTTACCAACGTCACATCGCGGATATCGAAATATTGAAGCAGAGTGTCGAAAAATTCCGCAATGAGCTGCCAACTGGCCTACAACACCATGAAATTCACCATACCATAGGACATGCTGGGGTACTAATAGCAGTTTTAATTATCATCTTTTTGGTCATTCAATGGTACCTCAAAACCAGGAAGAATAGACACATCCAGCCGCCAACCCCAAAACCAAGGACACCAGCAAAACCAGAAGTCCAGGAGGACAGATTTAGTATACGTATTGACAATAATTAATTAAAACCTTAAAAAAAAAAAAAAATTATTTGCTTTATACAATATACATAGGTAGTACACCTAAGAATATTTTTATTGTTGAACCATCTGTTCAACCGCGGGCAGAATGTTAAAACTCATAATTGAAACTTGATAATGTATGTACATGTCACACAAAAATCAATTTATCATATTTCATTGCCAACGGAGGTTGAACAACCTCAAAGTTCATTCACAAGAAAAGAAATGCAAACGCAGCAATTTTGTATATTAATTCTAGACTAAGCATTTATTGTTTATTATCGTCTGTACTTTAGATATTCGCTTAGTTGCAAACTAAGCATTTATTGACTGTTAAATTTAGTATAAATAAGAGGAATAAAATTAATGATTTCAATTGCTTACGAACAGTTAACCAAGACTTTTATTTCTTCAAGTGAGTCTGCTTGAAGGACTGTTCCCGCGATTCGCATAATCGATACAAGAATCGACTTGTGCTACGACAACAATCGGATCTAGGTTTATGCACCTACGATCCACATCATCATAGTTTGGATAAAAGAATCCAATCTTCAACAGTAATAATGCAAGTCGACAGTCCAGAAATAGTAGAAATTTTAGCTATAATTCATCTAGAGCAATGGAAGTTGACACTGTTAGTAAAAGGGACGAGGTTAATTTAATTTCACAGAATGAGTTTTTTATAAACTAGCCTCGGAAATAAACAAAATTTTTATTATTCTAACTTTTAGTGAAAAAAAGTATGTTGCTATGGTAGATACAGGTTCTACAGTTAGTCTATTAAATTCAAACAAAGTTGCAGAAAGTATGTATGAAAGTATAGGAGGGGACGTAGCATTAACAACAATAGAAGGACAAGTAACCAAAAGCATGGAATATGTTAAATCTAAATGTCCAGTTGAATTTGGTCAGACACAAAATGCTAGAATTAAATGGGTAAAAATTAAATTAGAAAAACCATATGATTTTTTGCTTGGAATGGATTGGATAGATAAAAACGTTAGAACCATAGATATTGAAAATCAAGAAATTGTATTACGCAATGATATAAAGATACCATTTCTTAATAAAATAGTTCAGAATGAAGTTAATACATTAGAAATAGGTACACTTGAAAATGTAACACTTAACCACCTTAATGAGGAGGAAAAACATGGTCTAATCAAGTTGTTAGAAAAGTACAAGAAACTATTTTACAAGGAAGGGGACAAGCTAACAAGCACTACTAGTATTGTTCATGAGATTCGAACTTCAACAAGTGAGCAGATCAATTCCAAACTACATATATAGGTATCCACCTCAGCATGAAGAAGAAGTTAGGAAACAAATGAAAGAAATGGAAGCTCAAGGTATAATCAGAAAAAGCAAGAGCAGGTACAGTTCACCTATTATAGTAGTCCCAAAGAAAAAAGATAATTCAGGTTTACAAAAATTTAGAATTGTGGTAGATTACAGAAGACTGAATCAAGTGACAATTGACGACAAGTATCCACTTCCCAATATAGACAGTATATTGGACAAGTTGGGGAAATCTCAATATTTTACGTCATTAGATTTAGCAAAGGGGTATCACCAGATTTTGGTAGCCGAAAAAGACATTGAAAAAACGGCATTTGTTACACCATCTGGATTGTATGAATATGTGCGGATGCCATTCGGATTAAAGAATGCTCCGGCAACATTTCAACGCCTCATCAATGAGATATTAAGGGATTATATAAATAAGATATGCGTAGTGTATTTAGATGACATTCTAATTTTTTCAACCACATTAGAAGAGCATTTAAATTCATTGCAATCAATTTTCAAAAAATTAAGCGAACATAACTTGAAGATACAACCTGATAAATGCTGTTTTATGAAAAAAGAGACCCATTTTCTAGGGCACATTCTTACTAAAGAAGGAATTAAACCTAATTCGGATAAAATAGAAAATATAATGCGAATTGATTTACCTAAAACAGAAAAGCAACTCAAAAGTTTCTTAGGGATGACAGGTTTTTATAGAAAATTCATCAGAGACTATGCTAAAGTAGCACAACCTCTAATAAAATATTTAAAAAAAGATGTTAAAATTAATATCAATGATCCTCAGTACATCGAAGCCTTTGAAAAACTCAAACTTTTGTTGTCCTCTCACCCAGTTGTAAGGTATCCAAATTATGAAAAAGAATTTGTAGTTACAACGGATGCTAGTGATCATGCAATTGGAGCAGTTCTTTCACAAGACGGTCATCCGATATGTTATGTATCCAGAACGTTGAACAACCACGAGAAAAATTATAGCGTAACAGATAAAGAGTTTTTAGCTATAGTTTTTTCGGTAAATTATTTTCGACCTTATTTGTACGGAAGAAAGTTTAAAATTGTCACTGATCATGTACCAATAAAATATTTAAATTCGAAGTATAAAGGAAAGGAATTTTCGCCAAGAAATCAAAGGTGGGTTCTAAAGTTGCAAGAATATAATTATGAGATTGAGTATCTTAAGGGTAAGGAAAATAAAGTAGCCGATTGTCTAAGTAGGTTAGAAAAGTGAAATCATTCATGTAGATATTTTCCATTACAAAAAGCAAAGTTTTGTTACCATTATCGATAAATTAACTAAATTCGCTGTTGCATATTTAATTAATGACAGAAACTGGATTAAAAAGATTGCTATATTAGAATGCTACCTAGCTGCTTTTGATACACCAAGAAAAATTATTATGGATAATGAGTTTAAATCCGAACAAGTTGTTAAATATTTACAAGAAAAAGGAATAGAAATACATTGGACGAAGCCCAATAGTCATACTGGGAATTCTGATGTTGAAAGACTACATTCTACTTTAATAGAAAAGATTCAAGCAATAGAAGAAGACATATCAGTAGAACAAAAGATACACAAAGCAGTAGGAAATTACAATGATAGATATCATTCAACAATCGAAATGACCCCAAGACAAGCTAGAAATATTTCAGATACAGCAGCATTAGTAGAAAAGATTAAAAAGAAAAAAAATTATAATATACAAAAACTCAATAGGGATAGAGAAAATTATTTTGAGCACAGAAAAGAAGGATATATTAAAAATTATAAAAGAGTAAGACATAAAGATGAACCATATTTTAGGAAATTTCAATTAAAGAACGTCCATGTATCTAATATTAAAAGACCTCATAAATTTTCAGATCATAATAATAATCCTAGTGATGAGGATAGTCGCAGTCCAAGGACTTCTACAGGTATATCCAATACGAGAAGAGAACGGGTACGTGAAACTAAGAGTTAAGGAAGTAGAGATAGCAAATGATACAGATACCATATTACATATAATAAATCCACCCGAAATGATGCAAATTTTAGATCAGTTAGAATTAAACATAGCACATTTGAAATTAGAAGACTCAGTATCACTTTACGCAGAAATTAATTTAGTTAGAAGCAAACTTAGAACAATAAGTAAAGCAAATAGACAAAAGCGGGGCTTATTAAATATTGTAGGCAGAGCTCAAAGTTGGCTATTCGGAACAATGGATGATACCGATAGGCAAGAAATAATGGACCATTTGCAGGTCATGGATAGTAATAATCATAGGGCTATAGAAAATCTAAATAAACAAATAAAAATAAACGAACATTATAATAAAACATTACATGATTTAAAAACACTGATAGAAAATGATAGAACAAAAATTTTAGAATCGTACAACTTTACAAACGGTATAGTTAAGGAATTAAATTACAAAGTGTTATTTTTAGAACAAGAAACTAAACTAAGGTATCTTGAAAATAAAGTCAACCAAATACTCGATAACATTATGGCAACTAAAAATAATCTTATACATCCAAGTATGTTAACGATGCAAGAATTAGACTCTTATGAAGTAGATTTCCATAAGTTAAAACTCTTAAAAGCTGGAGTAATGAATTATAAAGATGATTGCTTAATATTTGCAATAAAAATACCAGTAAATTATATAGTTACAGAATTGCAATTAATAAAACCGATTCCAAATCAAAACAGCTTACAAATTGATAGTGAAGATGAAGTAATTGTTGAAATAAATGACAAAATATATAAATACAATGAGAAGGCTATGTTAAAAGACTTAGAATATAGTACAAATTGCATTGTAAAGAAATCATGTTCACTAGTATATCATAATGTAACTAGCATAGAAGAACTAGATGATGAATCTATTTTGTTAATTAATATGTATAACGATACTTTAATACAAAATTGCGATAAAAGACTAATTAACTTAACTGGAAACTATTTAATAAATTTTAATAATTGTACACTAGAAATTAAGCAAAATAAATTCTACAATAAAAAAATTACTATATCCGACAAATATTATTATCCATCAAATAATATAACAGAAATGTTTGTAAAGCCTATCAGTTTTAATGAAATCATAATGAGCAATGTAAAAAATTTAGAAGAAATTAAAGAACTACAGTACCACAAAAATGTAATGTACGGTACTAATATAGGTTTAGTAATAATCATAATAATTATGGCAATAGCAATGTTCTTATTTGTATCTTGGAAAACGAATAAAGAAAAGATCAGCATAGTTAATAACTTGAAGCCGGAGACTTCTGACTCAAAGCGAGGAGGAGTTACATACATCAGCAGCCAACAGCCGACCTACACCGGAAATGCTGACGTCGATAGCAATGACCTGCCAGCAGCATACAAAATAAAAGCAAAGACAAAACCGCTGGCTTGGTGATTTGCTTAACATCGGTCATTCACATGAACTGATTTCCGTTCATGCTGAAATTGCTGATTATAATTATTTTGTTAAGATAGGTCATAAGTTAGCAAGTAAGTTAATAAAAGTGGAGTCTTGTTCCAACCGTTGAAGTATAGAGTTGTTTTTTCTTCTTTTAATTCATTTTGAATATTTAAAAGTATAAAGTTGTTTTTCTTCTTTGAATTCATTTTCAATATTTCGATATTTATCTCGCGTGTTTTGTGTCACTGTCAAGCTTGGCTAACAATATATAAATTAACCACGGATCCCTACCATTCCTATCCAATGCGTTAAGTCCACGAATCACTTCATCCGCACCGTCTGTAACCTTTCTGAGCGTTTGTACGTTTGGAGCAGACATTGTAGGAAGTGAAAGAAATGTTTGTACGAACGATTGCACAATTAAATTCACCCGGTCATAGCGTTTATCGAGCCTATCCCATGCTTCAATGTAGTTTGCATCCGAAATAGAAATATGCTTGACGAGATTAGCCGCATCGTCACGCAAAAAAGATTTCAGATAATGAAATTTCTGGGTCGAGGTAAGATTTGCTTTTGTGTCCACTGCACCCAGAAATAAACCTTTGAAGGATGGCCAATCCTTATAACTACCGGAAAATGGCGGCACAACAATAGGAGGCAGATTTAATGACGAACACGTGTTTCCCGAAGAATCAAAATTCTTTAAGAGCGCGGCTTGCTGATCAGCAAGAGTTTTTAAGATCGAATCCTCAGGTTCGGCCTGAGCAGTAGATTGTCTATCGCGAATGGCCTTTTTTAATCCCGAGTGTGCCACAAATTATTTTTCTTCGTATGCACCAAAGTCACTTTCGAATTCACCTAACTCAGCGTCTTCCAGATGCTGCAATATTTCATTGTGCAGCGATGAAAATTCTGACCATGCTTCTACCACTCTGCTTAATCGAATTTCGAGCATCTCGATTGTAGTCGATTGTTCTATAGATGCAACGAAATCTACCGCACGTGTCAAGCAACCTTTTGCATAACCGCGTCTTTGTTTTAAGGCATTCATTTTAATAAATTTATAGAACACGAAAGGATCAATGAAAATTCGCAGGTGAGATGCTAATTTAAACGCGCAGAAACACCTTAATAAATTATAGAAGAGTCACTATAATCAAAAAGTAAATCCGCAACGTGGGAATATTAAATGAACATATGTATATACGAAAGCAAAGGCGCTTTTCATCTATTCCCGCCAAACGCATAAATTCACACACGCGGTTTTCCGACCGAAATCAAATGTGTCTATAAATATATATGTATATAAAAAAATTATACCATGCACATGCAGTTCAATTGGGAAAGAGTTTTTTCATAAAATAATAAAATAATTCGGCTACCGAAGGACCAATAAATATGTTGGAGAATATATATATCAATGATTAATCACACCGAAAAGAAAAGAACGATATTGGAAATGTGCAATTATATATATATATATCAATTATCAATATAGTTTATTCTACTAAGTACTAGCAAGTTAATACAAATATGATTTATACTTAGCCGATCTAATGCCTTCAACGAACGAGATCCAAGTGGGCGAGAGCAAGATCTCTACGCACAATATAACAATTGCTCACCCACAAGTTTCGCACACGCAATGCAATTGTTGCTGCAAAGCTGCACGAGCTTATATTAAAGCCGTGAGATAGGTAAATGTTACAGAGAACTGATTAAGTTTAAGTGATATAGATTATAGAGAATAGATTAAGAACATGAATTTAAGCTTAAGAAATGCATTGAGGTAAAGTGAAAACATAGAATAACAATTAAGATTGAAGGCGTTAAGAAATACGAACTATTATAAATAACAATGATGAATAAATATGATGTAGGTCGTTTAGTTTCAAACATCCCGGCCCCCCTGGAACGAGTTTCAGGACGCTGGTAAGGGAGCAAGCTTGGCGATGGGGCGGAGGAATGTTCCTGAAGTAGTTCTCACTACAGCGACTCGAACTTGTTTATCTGCTCCTGGGTTCACACTTTCGACTCTGCCAAGTAACCATTTGGTAGGCGGCATGTTGGGTTCTTTAACCACCACTAAATCTCCGGGTTTGATGTTGGTAGTTCGGTGTTGCCATTTAGGTCTTTCTTGCAGTGTTGTCAAGTATTCCATATGCCACCTTTTCCAGAATCCTTGGATAATACTCTGGATATGGTTCCAATGCGACAGACGACTTGGAGCGGTGTCTAAATGATTGGGCTCAGGAACAGCTGTGAATGGTTCACCTATAAGAAAATGAGCGGGAGTTAGTGGATTCAAATCAGAGTCAGACATGGAACATAGAGGACGAGAATTTAATACAGCTTCTATTTGACAAAGGACAGTAGACAATTCTTCGAACGTTAAAACTGAATTCCCAACAACACGGCGTAAGTGCAGTTTGACGGACTTTACGCCAGCCTCCCACAATCCACCAAAGTGTGGCGCTGAAGGAGGGATGAAGTGCCACTCAATGCCATCCTTAGCAAGTGCGGCAGCGATTGTATCGTTGTAGGCTCGTGTCATCACCAATTTGTGCATTTCGGTGAGACATCGACGAGCTCCGTGGAAGTTTGTCCCGTTGTCGCTATAAATGTTGCTACATTTCCCACGACGAGAAACGAATCTGCGTAGAGCGGCGATAAAGGCTTCAGTGGTGAGGTCACTCACCAGCTCCAAATGTATGGCTTTCGTAGACATGCAGACGAAGAGCGCAATGTAGGCCTTGGACATCTTTGGCTTACGACAACGGGATAATTTGATGTTAATCGGACCAGCATAATCGCACCCAGTATTTATGAATGGTCTACTCGGTTGGATACGATGTAAAGGTAGATCACCCATGATCTGTTGGGTAGTGAGTTTGCGCTGCATGAAGCACTGTTTACATCTGTGGATGATCTGTCGAATAAGATTTCTGCTCCCCATAATCCAATATTGCTGCCGAACGAAAGCAAAAGTTTCAGATACTCCTGCATGTAAATATCGCTGATGAATGTCTGTTATTATGAGTGAAGAAATCAGATTAGTTTTAGGAAGAATTATAGGATGTTTTATATTAAAAGAAACACTAGCTTGCTTTATGCGTCCACCCACGCGTAACAGTCCCTCATTGTCCAAAAACGCCGAGTACCTCAAGAGTTTTGATTCTGAAGGGAGTTGGTTTTTTGTACGTAGATTCTCGATATCGTCTGCGAACTCATTGGATTGTACGAATTTTAAGATTACTATCCTTGCACCGTTAATTTCCGCGTAATTTAAGCCACGATGAATTCGAGTCGACATGGGATTACGACACTCTGAAGCGAACCGTAGACAATGTGCGACTATCCGTTGCAACTGGTACCACGAAGAGACGCTCTTTATTAATTTTTCCAAGACATGCCCATCAAACGACGTGACAAGTACATGCCTTGGTATTTGTTTTTCTTCCTTTTTAACAGCCTCATTTTCATTTTCGAACAAGTTCACTGAAAGTTTTGATTTGGGCAAATGTTCATCATCCAATTCCAGCCACGATGGACCGTTCCACCAAAGGCAATGATTGATGAGATTAAAGGGGAGTACACCACGCGACGCACAGTCAGCCGGGTTCGACTCTGACGGAACATAACCCCACGAGTGTCTGGGTATTTTTTCGAGAATGGCTGCTGTTCGGTTACCTATAAAAGTTGTCCAGCGGCGAGGGGGTGATGACAACCAATGCAGCACGATTTCGGAGTCGCACCACGCGAATGTTTGTACGATTTTAGCATTTAACGACATTTTTACAAGAGTCAACAACCGAGCAAGCAACAACGCACCACAAAGTTCGAGGCGAGGGATAGAGACAGTTTTAATTGGGGCCACTTTAGTTTTAGCTGCGACAGTGGTTATGGAAATATCACCAGTAATAGTTTTAGAGCGCGCATAAACGACAGCAGCGTAAGCGAGCGAGGAAGCATCAGAGAAACCGTGAAGCTGTATGTCTCCTCCGGAGGGGAACACATTTCGCGGAACTTGAATTTGCCCGAAAGATGAGAGTTGTTCGCGATAGAGCATCCATTGATCAGCTATAGCAGGAGGCAGAGGATCATCCCAGCCTAGTTTCAGTTCAGAAGACCAGAGTTGCTGAAACATCATCTTAAACAAAACTACCGACGGAGCAAGGAATCCGAGGGGATCAAAGATCCGAGCAATTTCAGATAGCAGCGTTCTTCTTGTTATCGAGACACATGAGTTAGATTGAACCATTCTATAGGAGAACACGTCTGCGGCAGGATTCCAGAACATTCCCAAGACCTTAACAAAGGACTGTGAGTGTTCGGGATCGACGAAGGAATATTCGCAGTCTTCAGGTTGCTTTTTCGCGAGCAAAGCCAAACAGTTGGAGCTCCATTTCCGAAGTTGGAGACCAGCTTCCGATAGCAACGCGACTAGTTCTGACTGCAAATCTAGCAACTCTGCGATAGAGCTTGCACCTGTCATAACGTCGTCGACGTAGACGTCATGGAGAAGAATTCGAGATGCGTTAGGGTACTCTGACTTATAATCTTCTGCGAGTTGCAGTAATACGCGAACCGATAAAAATGGAGCTGATGCAGTTCCGTAAGTGACGGTTCGTAGCCGATAGTGTTGAATCTCGTCACGAGGATTTTGACGCCAAACAATGCGTTGATAGTCAGCGTCTTGCTCACGGATCCATATTTGTCGGAACATTTTGACGATATCGGCCGTGAAAACAAATTGATGTTGCCGGAAACGCAAACACACTCCAATTAAATCACGTTGAATAGGCGGACCGATCAAGAGTTGGCTATTTAACGATTGCCCCTTTGAGTCTTTTACCGAACCATCGAATACAACACGTAATTTTGTTGTCGAACTGTCTGCTTTTAATACCGCGTGATGGGAAAGGTAAAACTGCTTTGAGGTGTCAGAGTGTATTTCACCGCGAGGAATGAGTTGCATGTGACCAAGGTCAAGATACTCTTGCATGAATTGAGAGTACAATCGGTGTAGGTTAGGGTTACTGCGAAACCGACGTTCCATTGAATGTAGACGCGAAACCGCGGACTGCAAGGTATCTCCGAAAGTTGGTGAGGGGGTTTTAAACGGCAGAGAAACGACATATTTTCCGTCTGGAGAGCGCGAAACTGTTTTTTGGAAGTGTTGTTCAGCTGGATCATTGAGATTATCATTGACGTGACGAGTGGAAACTTCTTCCAGTTCCCAGAACCGCTGCAACAGACCGTCCACGTCAAGAGTTGAATGGAACGAAGAGATTTCCAGATTGCGAGTATTTGGGTCCAACAGTTCTCCTGATATAACCCAACCAAACGATGTGTTGAAGGCTATGGGATTGCCTTCAAGCTCATGTATTTGTTCTGTGTTGAGAATATTCCACACCTTGTCGGCTCCCAAGAGCACATCAATAGCACTGGATACGTTGAAGTATGGGTCCGCTAGATCCAACTTCCGAACATGTTCCAATGTCGATGCATTAAAGGATTTGGATGGTAAATTCGACGTCAATTTACCAAGAACGAGTACATCGACCGATAAGTGAGTAGAATTATAGCGAGAGAAAAGTTGGATGGATACGCATCCTTTTGTAAATCCAGCTTCTTTGGATGATAATCCCCTGATGGGAATACAAGAGCGCTTTCTCGGAAGAGCTAGCCTTTGTGCAAATGACTCAGCTATAAACGAAGATTGCGATCCTGTGTCCAAGAGAACTCGACAATCAATCAGCTGTCCCCGATAATCGGCAACCTTAGCAAGAATGGTTGGCAAAATAGTTTGCTTTCGAACGCTACAGTCAACCGAATGGTTATTAAGCAATGGAGACGCTGCGGATGTGGAAGGGGTCACAGGAGTATGAAGTTGGTGCGAAGCAGTGCGTGAAGTTGAAGGTAACACAGAAGCAGGACTTGAATTTTGCGACGATAAAGAAGAGGGAACATCTTTTAAATTATCTTGATGAACCAGAGAGTGGTGACGAGATTTACAAACTCGACAGCGAAACGATGACCGACATTTGTACGACGAATGACCCGTCCGAAGGCAATTGAAACATACCGATTTTACTTTGACGAAATTACGACGAGCAGTAATGTCTTGCTCTAGGAATTGGTTGCACTGGGATAGGGCGTAGTCACCCTTACACATGACACACTGCAGATTATTGTCCGACGCTTTGGCTAAATGGGAACGAATCTGAACCGACTGTTTTCCCCGAGATGTGGAAGAACGATTAAGGGTTTGGCATGATTCGAGTGCATCACATCGCCGTTCAAGGAAATCAAGAAAATCGTCTATAGAACAATCATCACGAGACCCGATTTCTTCTGCCCACGCGTGTTTTGTGTCACTGTCAAGCTTGGCTAACAATATATAAATTAACCACGGATCCCTACCATTCCTATCCAATGCGTTAAGTCCACGAATCACTTCATCCGCACCGTCTGTAACCTTTCTGAGCGTTTGTACGTTTGGAGCAGACATTGTAGGAAGTGAAAGAAATGTTTGTACGAACGATTGCACAATTAAATTCACCCGGTCATAGCGTTTATCGAGCCTATCCCATGCTTCAATGTAGTTTGCATCCGAAATAGAAATATGCTTGATGAGATTAGCCGCATCGTCACGCAAAAAAGATTTCAGATAATGAAATTTCTGGGTCGAGGTAAGATTTGCTTTTGTGTCCACTGCACCCAGAAATAAACCTTTGAAGGATGGCCAATCCTTATAACTACCGGAAAATGGCGGCACAACAATAGGAGGCAGATTTAATGACGAACACGTGTTTCCCGAAGAATCTAAATTCTTTAAGAGCGCGGCTTGCTGATCAGCAAGAGTTTTTAAGATCGAATCCTCAGGTTCGGCCTGAGCAGTAGATTGTCTATCGCGAATGGCCTTTTTTAATCCCGAGTGTGCCACAAAATATTTTTCTTCGTATGCACCAAAGTCACTTTCGAATTCACCTAACTCAGCGTCTTCCAGATGCTGCAATATTTCATTGTGCAGCGATGAAAACTCTGACCATGCTTCTACCACTCTGCTTAATCGAATTTCGAGCATCTCGATTGTAGTCGATTGTTCTATAGATGCAACGAAATCTACCGCACGTGTCAAGCAACCTTTTGCATAACCGCGTCTTTGTTTTAAGGCATTCATTTTAATAAATTTATAGAACACGAAAGGATCAATGAAAATTCGCAGGTGAGATGCTAATTTAAACGCGCAGAAACACCTTAATAAATTATAGAAGAGTCACTATAATCAAAAAGTAAATCCGCAACGTGGGAATATTAAATGAACATATGTATATACGAAAGCAAAGGCGCTTTTCATCTATTCCCGCCAAACGCATAAATTCACACACGCGGTTTTCCGACCGAAATCAAATGTGTCTATAAATATATATGTATATAAAAAAATTATACCATGCACATGCAGTTCAATTGGGAAAGAGTTTTTTTATAAAATAATAAAATAATTCGGCTACCGAAGGACCAATAAATATGTTGGAGAATATATATATCAATGATTAATCACACCGAAAAGAAAAGAACGATATTGGAAATGTGCAATTATATATATATATCAATTATCAATATAGTTTATTCTACTAAGTACTAGCAAGTTAATACAAATATGATTTATACTTAGCCGATCTAATGCCTTCAACGAACGAGATCCAAGTGGGCGAGAGCAAGATCTCTACGCACAATATAACAATTGCTCACCCACAAGTTTCGCACACGCAATGCAATTGTTGCTGCAAAGCTGCACGAGCTTATATTAAAGCGGCGAATTCGCCGTGAGATAAGTAAATGTTACAGAGAACTGATTAAGTTTAAGTGATATATATTATAGAGAATAGATTAAGAACATGAATTTAAGCTCTAAGAAATGCATTGAGGTAAAGTGAAAACATAGAATAACAATTAAGATTGAAGGCGTTAAGAAATACGAACTATTATAAATAACAATGATGAATAAATATGATGTAGGTCGTTTAGTTTCAAACATCCCGGCCCCCCTGGAACGAGTTTCAGGACGCTGGTAAGGGAGCAAGCTTGGCGATGGGGCGGAGGAATGTTCCTGAAGTAGTTCTCACTACAGCGACTCGAACTTGTTTATCTGCTCCTGGGTTCACACTTTCGACTCTGCCAAGTAACCATTTGGTAGGCGGCATGTTGGGTTCTTTAACCACCACTAAATCTCCGGGTTTGATGTTGGTAGTTCGGTGTTGCCATTTAGGTCTTTCTTGCAGTGTTGTCAAGTATTCCATATGCCACCTTTTCCAGAATCCTTGGATAATACTCTGGATATGGTTCCAATGCGACAGACGACTTGGAGCGGTGTCTAAATGATTGGGCTCAGGAACAGCTGTGAATGGTTCACCTATAAGAAAATGAGCGGGAGTTAGTGGATTCAAATCAGAGTCAGACATGGAACATAGAGGACGAGAATTTAATACAGCTTCTATTTGACAAAGGACAGTAGACAATTCTTCGAACGTTAAAACTGAATTCCCAACAACACGGCGTAAGTGCAGTTTGACGGACTTTACGCCAGCCTCCCACAATCCACCAAAGTGTGGCGCTGAAGGAGGGATGAAGTGCCACTCAATGCCATCCTTGGCAAGTGCGGCAGCGATTGTATCGTTGTAGGCTCGTGTCATCACCAATTTGTGCATTTCGGTGAGACATCGACGATCTCCGTGGAAGTTTGTCCCGTTGTCGCTATAAATGTTGCTACATTTCCCACGACGAGAAACGAATCTGCGTAGAGCGGCGATAAAGTCTTCAGTGGTGAGGTCACTCACCAGCTCCAAATGTATGGCTTTCGTAGACATGCAGACGAAGAGCGCAATGTAGGCCTTGGACATCTTTGGCTTACGACAACGGGATAATTTGATGTTAATCGGACCAGCATAATCGCACCCAGTATTTATGAATGGTCTACTCGGTTGGATACGATGTGAAGGTAGATCACCCATGATCTGTTGGGTAGTGAGTTTGCGCTGCATGAAGCACTGTTTACATCTGTGGATGATCTGTTTCAGATACTCCTGCATGTAAATATCGCTGATGAATGTCTGTTATTATGAGTGAAGAAATCAGATTAGTTTTAGGAAGAATTATAGGATGTTTTATATTAAAAGAAACACTAGCTTGCTTTATGCGTCCACCCACGCGTAACAGTCCCTCATTGTCCAAAAACGCCGAGTACCTCAAGAGTTTTGATTTTGAAGGGAGTTGGTTTTTTGTACGTAGATTCTCGATATCGTCTGCGAACTCATTGGATTGTACGAATTTTAAGATTACTATCCTTGCACCGTTAATTTCCGCGTAATTTAAGCCACGATGAATTCGAGTCGACATGGGATTACGACACTCTGAAGCGAACCGTAGACAATGTGCGACTATCCGTTGCAACTGGTACCACGAAGAGACGCTCTTTATTAATTTTTCCAAGACATGCCCATCAAACGACGTGACAAGTACATGCCTTGGTATTTGTTTTTCTTCCTTTTTAACAGCCTCATTTTCATTTTCGAACAAGTTCACTGAAAGTTTTGATTTGGGCCAATGTTCATCATCCAATTCCAGCCACGATGGACCGTTCCACCAAAGGCAATGATTGATGAGATTAAAGGGGAGTACACCACGCGACGCACAGTCAGCCGGGTTCGACTCTGACGGAACATAACCCCACGAGTATCTGGGTATTTTTTCGAGAATGGCTGTTGTTCGGTTACCTATAAAGGTTGTCCAGCGGCGAGGGGGTGATGACAACCAATGCAGCACGATTTCGGAGTCGCACCACGCGAATGTTTGTACGATTTTAGCATTTAACGACATTTTTACAAGAGTCAACAACCGAGCAAGCAACAACGCACCACAAAGTTCGAGGCGAGGGATAGAGACAGTTTTAATTGGGGCCACTTTAGTTTTAGCTGCGACAATGGTTATGGAAATATCACCAGTAATAGTTTTAGAGCGCGCATAAACGACAGCAGCGTAAGCGAGCGAGGAAGCATCAGAGAAACCGTGAAGCTGTATGTCTCCTCCGGAGGGGAACACATTTCGCGGAACTTGAATTTGCCCGAAAGATGAGAGTTGTTCGCGATAGAGCATCCATTGATCAGCTATAGCAGGAGGCAGAGGATCATCCCAGCCTAGTTTCAGTTCAGAAGACCAGAGTTGCTGAAACATCATCTTAAACAAAACTACCGACGGAGCAAGGAATCCGAGGGGATCAAAGATCCGAGCAATTTCAGATAGCAGCGTTCTTCTTGTTATCGAGACACATGAGTTAGATTGAACCATTCTATAAGAGAACAAGTCTGCTGCAGGATTCCAGAACATTCCCAAGACCTTAAGAAAGGACTGTGAGTGTTCGGGATCGACGAAGGAATATTCGCAGTCTTCAGGTTGCTTTTTCGCGAGCAAAGCCAAACAGTTGGAGCTCCATTTCCGAAGTTGGAGACCAGCTTCCGATAGCAACGCGACTAGTTCTGACTGCAAATCTAGCAACTCTGCGATAGAGCTTGCACCTGTCATAACGTCGTCGACGTAGACGTCATGGAGAAGAATTCGAGATGCGTTAGGGTACTCTGACTTATAATCTTCTGCGAGTTGCAGTAATACGCGAACCGATAAAAATGGAGCTGATGCAGTTCCGTAAGTGACGGTTCGTAGCCGATAGTGTTGAATCTCGTCACGAGGATTTTGACGCCAAACAATGCGTTGATAGTCAGCGTCTTGCTCACGGATCCATATTTGTCGGAACATTTTGACGATATCGGCCGTGAAAACAAATTGATGTTGCCGGAAACGCAAACACACTCCAATTAAATCACGTTGAATAGGCGGACCGATCAAGAGTTGGCTATTTAACGATTGCCCCTTTGAGTCTTTTACCGAACCATCGAATACAACACGTAATTTTGTTGTCGAACTGTCTGCTTTTAATACCGCGTGATGGGGAAGGTAAAACTGCTTTGAGGTGTCAGAGTGTATTTCACCGCGAGGAATGAGTTGCATGTGACCAAGGTCAAGATACTCTTGCATGAATTGAGAGTACAATCGGTGTAGGTTAGGGTTACTGCGAAACCGACGTTCCATTGAATGTAGACGCGAAACCGCGGACTGCAAGGTATCTCCGAAAGTTGGTGAGGGGGTTTTAAACGGCAGAGAAACGACATATTTTCCGTCTGGAGAGCGCGAAACTGTTTTTTGGAAGTGTTGTTCAGCTGGATCATTGAGATTATCATTGACGTGACGAGTGGAAACTTCTTCCAGTTCCCAGAACCGCTGCAACAGACCGTCCACGTCAAGAGTTGAATGGAACGAAGAGATTTCCAGATTGCGAGTATTTGGGTCCAACAGTTCTCCTGATATAACCCAACCAAACGATGTGTTGAAGGCTATGGGATTTTCCTTCAAGCTCATGTATTTGTTCTGTGTTGAGAATATTCCAGACCTTGTCGGCTCCCAAGAGCACAACAATAGCACTGGATACGTTGAAGTATGGGTCCGCTAGATCCAACTTCCGAACATGTTCCAATGTCGATGCATTAAAGGATTTGGATGGTAAATTCGACGTCAATTTACCAAGAACGAGTACATCGACCGATAAGTGAGTAGAATTATAGCGAGAGAAAAGTTGGATGGATACGCATCCTTTTGTAAATCCAGCTTCTTTGGATGATAATCCCATGATGGGAATACGAGAGCGCTTTCTAGGAAGAGCTAGCCTTTGTGCAAATGACTCAGCTATAAACGAAGATTGCGATCCTGTGTCCAAGAGAACTCGACAATCAATCAGCTGTCCCCGATAATCGGCAACCTTAGCAAGAATGGTTGGCAAAATAGTTTGCTTTCGAACGCTACAGTCAACCGAATGGTTATTAAGCAATGGAGACGCTGCGGATGTGGAAGGGGTCACAGGAATATGAAGTTGGTGCGAAGCAGTGCGTGAAGTTGAAGGTAACACAGAAGCAGGACTTGAATTTTGCGACGATAAAGAAGAGGGAACATCTTTTAAATTATCTTGATGAACCAGAGAGTGGTGACGAGATTTACAAACTCGACAGCGAAACGATGACCGACATTTGTACGACGAATGACCCGTCCGAAGGCAATTGAAACATACCGATTTTACCTTGACGAAATTACGACGAGCAGTAATGTCTTGCTCTAGGAATTGGTTGCACTGGGATAGGGCGTAGTCACCCTTACACATGACACACTGCAGATTATTGTCCGACGCTTTGGCTAAATGGGAACGAATCTGAACCGACTGTTTTCCCCGAGATGTGGAAGAACGATTAAGGGTTTGGCATGATTCGAGTGCATCACATCGCCATTCAAGGAAATCAAGAAAATCGTCTATAGAACAATCATCACGAGACCCGATTTCTTCTGCCCACGCGTGTTTTGTGTCACTGTCAAGCTTGGCTAACAATATATAAATTAACCACGGATCCCTACCATTCCTATCCAATGCGTTAAGTCCACGAATCACTTCATCCGCACCGTCTGTAACCTTTCTGAGCGTTTGTACGTTTGGAGCTGACATTGTAGGAAGTGAAAGAAATGTTTGTACGAACGATTGCACAATTAAATTCACCCGGTCATAGCGTTTATCGAGCCTATCCCATGCTTCAATGTAGTTTGCATCCGAAATAGAAATATGCTTGATGAGATTAGCCGCATCGTCACGCAAAAAAGATTTCAGATAATGAAATTTCTGGGTCGAGGTAAGATTTGCTTTTGTGTCCACTGCACCCAGAAATAAACCTTTGAAGGATGGCCAATCCTTATAACTACCGGAAAATGGCGGCACAACAATAGGAGGCAGATTTAATGACGAACACGTGTTTCCCGAAGAATCTAAATTCTTTAAGAGCGCGGCTTGCTGATCAGCAAGAGTTTTTAAGATCGAATCCTCAGGTTCGGCCTGAGCAGTAGATTGTCTATCGCGAATGGCCTTTTTTAATCCCGAGTGTGCCACAAAATATTTTTCTTCGTATGCACCAAAGTCACTTTCGAATTCACCTAACTCAGCGTCTTCCAGATGCTGCAATATTTCATTGTGCAGCGATGAAAATTCTGACCATGCTTCTACCACTCTGCTTAATCGAATTTCGAGCATCTCGATTGTAGTCGATTGTTCTATAGATGCAACGAAATCTACCGCACGTGTCAAGCAACCTTTTGCATAACCGCGTCTTTGTTTTAAGGCATTCATTTTAATAAATTTATAGAACACGAAAGGATCAATGAAAATTCGCAGGTGAGATGCTAATTTAAACGCGCAGAAACACCTTAATAAATTATAGAAGAGTCACTATAATCAAAAAGTAAATCCGCAACGTGGGAATATTAAATGAACATATGTATATACGAAAGCAAAGGCGCTTTTCATCTATTCCCGCCAAACGCATAAATTCACACACGCGGTTTTCCGACCGAAATCAAATGTGTCTATAAATATATATGTATATAAAAAAATTATACCATGCACATGCAGTTCAATTGGGAAAGAGTTTTTTCATAAAATAATAAAATAATTCGGCTACCGAAGGACCAATAAATATGTTGGAGAATATATATATCAATGATTAATCACACCGAAAAGAAAAGAACGATATTGGAAATGTGCAATTATATATATATATCAATTATCAATATAGTTTATTCTACTAAGTACTAGCAAGTTAATACAAATATGATTTATACTTAGCCGATCTAATGCCTTCAACGAACGAGATCCAAGTGGGCGAGAGCAAGATCTCTACGCACAATATAACAATTGCTCACCCACAAGTTTCGCACACGCAATGCAATTGTTGCTGCAAAGCTGCACGAGCTTATATTAAAGCGGCGAATTCGCCGTGAGATAAGTAAATGTTACAGAGAACTGATTAAGTTTAAGTGATATAGATTATAGAGAATAGATTAAGAACATGAATTTAAGCTCTAAGAAATGCATTGAGGTAAAGTGAAAACATAGAATAACAATTAAGATTGAAGGCGTTAAGAAATACGAACTATTATAAATAACAATGATGAATAAATATGATGTAGGTCGTTTAGTTTCAAACATCCCGGCCCCCCTGGAACGAGTTTCAGGACGCTGGTAAGGGAGCAAGCTTGGCGATGGGGCGGAGGAATGTTCCTGAAGTAGTTCTCACTACAGCGACTCGAACTTGTTTATCTGCTCCTGGGTTCACACTTTCGACTCTGCCAAGTAACCATTTGGTAGGCGGCATGTTGGGTTCTTTAACCACCACTAAATCTCCGGGTTTGATGTTGGTAGTTCGGTGTTGCCATTTAGGTCTTTCTTGCAGTGTTGTCAAGTATTCCATATGCCACCTTTTCCAGAATCCTTGGATAATACTCTGGATATGGTTCCAATGCGACAGACGACTTGGAGCGGTGTCTAAATGATTGGGCTCAGGAACAGCTGTGAATGGTTCACCTATAAGAAAATGAGCGGGAGTTAGTGGATTCAAATCAGAGTCAGACATGGAACATAGAGGACGAGAATTTAATACAGCTTCTATTTGACAAAGGACAGTAGACAATTCTTCGAACGTTAAAACTGAATTCCCAACAACACGGCGTAAGTGCAGTTTGACGGACTTTACGCCAGCCTTCCACAATCCACCAAAGTGTGGCGCTGAAGGAGGGATGAAGTGCCACTCAATGCCATCCTTGGCAAGTGCGGCAGCGATTGTATCGTTGTAGGCTCGTGTCATCACCAATTTGTGCATTTCGGTGAGACATCGACGAGCTCCGTGGAAGTTTGTCCCCTTGTCGCTATAAATGTTGCTACATTTCCCACGACGAGAAACGAATCTGCGTAGAGCGGCGATAAAGGCTTAAGTGGTGAGGTCACTTACCAGCTCCAAATGTATGGCTTTCGTAGACATGCAGACGAAGAGCGCAATGTAGGCCTTGGACATCTTTGGCTTACGACAACGGGATAATTTGATGTTAATCGGACCAGCATAATCGCACCCAGTATTTATGAATGGTCTACTCGGTTGGATACGATGTGAAGGTAGATCACCCATGATCTGTTGGGTAGTGAGTTTGCGCTGCATGAAGCACTGTTTACATCTGTGGATGATCTGTCGAATAAGATTTCTGCTCCCCATAATCCAATATTGCTGCCGAACGAAAGCAAAAGTTTCAGATACTCCTGCATGTAAATATCGCTGATGAATGTCTGTTATTATGAGTGAAGAAATCAGATTAGTTTTAGGAAGAATTATAGGATGTTTTATATTAAAAGAAACACTAGCTTGCTTTATGCGTCCACCCACGCGTAACAGTCCCTCATTGTCCAAAAACGCCGAGTACCTCAAGAGTTTTGATTTTGAAGGGAGTTGGTTTTTTGTACGTAGATTCTCGATATCGTCTGCGAACTCATTGGATTGTACGAATTTTAAGATTACTATCCTTGCACCGTTAATTTCCGCGTAATTTAAGCCACGATGAATTCGAGTCGACATGGGATTACGACACTCTGAAGCGAACCGTAGACAATGTGCGACTATCCGTTGCAACTGGTACCACGAAGAGACGCTCTTTATTAATTTTTCCAAGACATGCCCATCAAACGACGTGACAAGTACATGCCTTGGTATTTGTTTTTCTTCCTTTTTAACAGCCTCATTTTCATTTTCGAACAAGTTCACTGAAAGTTTTGATTTGGGCCAATGTTCATCATCCAATTCCAGCCACGATGGACCGTTCCACCAAAGGCAATGATTGATGAGATTAAAGGGGAGTACACCACGCGACGCACAGTCAGCCGGGTTCGACTCTGACGGAACATAACCCCACGAGTATCTGGGTATTTTTTCGAGAATGGCTGCTGTTCGGTTACCTATAAAGGTTGTCCAGCGGCGAGGGGGTGATGACAACCAATGCAGCACGATTTCGGAGTCGCACCACGCGAATGTTTTGTACGATTTTATCATTTAACGACATTTTTACAAGAGTCAACAACCGAGCAAGCAACAACGCACCACAAAGTTCGAGGCGAGGGATAGAGACAGTTTTAATTGGGGCCACTTTAGTTTTAGCTGCGACAATGGTTATGGAAATATCACCAGTAATAGTTTTAGAGCGCGCATAAACGACAGCAGCGTAAGCGAGCGAGGAAGCATCAGAGAAACCGTGAAGCTGTATGTCTCCTCCGGAGGGGAACACATTTCGCGGAACTTGAATTTGCCCGAAAGATGAGAGTTGTTCGCGATAGAGCATCCATTGATCAGCTATAGCAGGAGGCAGAGGATCATCCCAGCCTAGTTTCAGTTCAGAAGACCAGAGTTGCTGAAACATCATCTTAAACAAAACTACCGACGGAGCAAGGAATCCGAGGGGATCAAAGATCCGAGCAATTTCAGATAGCAGCGTTCTTCTTGTTATCGAGACACATGAGTTAGATTGAACCATTCTATAGGAGAACACGTCTGCGGCAGGATTCCAGAACATTCCCAAGACCTTAACAAAGGACTGTGAGTGTTCGGGATCGACGAAGGAATATTCGCAGTCTTCAGGTTGCTTTTTCGCGAGCAAAGCCAAACAGTTGGAGCTCCATTTCCGAAGTTGGAGACCAGCTTCCGATAGCAACGCGACTAGTTCTGACTGCAAATCTAGCAACTCTGCGATAGAGCTTGCACCTGTCATAACGTCGTCGACGTAGACGTCATGGAGAAGAATTCGAGATGCGTTAGGGTACTCTGACTTATAATCTTCTGCGAGTTGCAGTAATACGCGAACCGATAAAAATGGAGCTGATGCAGTTCCGTAAGTGACGGTTCGTAGCCGATAGTGTTGAATCTCGTCACGAGGATTGCGTTGATAGTCAGCGTCTTGCTCACGGATCCATATTTGTCGGAACATTTTGACGATATCGGCCGTGAAAACAAATTGATGTTGCCGGAAACGCAAACACACTCCAATTAAATCACGTTGAATAGGCGGACCGATCAAGAGTTGGCTATTTAACGATTGCCCCTTTGAGTCTTTTACCGAACCATCGAATACAACACGTAATTTTGTTGTCGAACTGTCTGCTTTTAATACCGCGTGATGGGGAAGGTAAAACTGCTTTGAGGTGTCAGAGTGTATTTCACCGCGAGGAATGAGTTGCATGTGACCAAGGTCAAGATACTCTTGCATGAATTGAGAGTACAATCGGTGTAGGTTAGGGTTACTGCGAAACCGACGTTCCATTGAATGTAGACGCGAAACCGCGGACTGCAAGGTATCTCCGAAAGTTGGTGAGGGGGTTTTAAACGGCAGAGAAACGACATATTTTCCGTCTGGAGAGCGCGAAACTGTTTTTTGGAAGTGTTGTTCAGCTGGATCATTGAGATTATCATTGACGTGACGAGTGGAAACTTCTTCCAGTTCCCAGAACCGCTGCAACAGACCGTCCACGTCAAGAGTTGAATGGAACGAAGAGATTTCCAGATTGCGAGTATTTGGGTCCAACAGTTCTCCTGATATAACCCAACCAAACGATGTGTTGAAGGCTATGGGATTGCCTTCAAGCTCATGTATTTGTTCTGTGTTGAGAATATTCCACACCTTGTCGGCTCCCAAGAGCACATCAATAGCACTGGATACGTTGAAGTATGGGTCCGCTAGATCCAACTTCCGAACATGTTCCAATGTCGATGCATTAAAGGATTTGGATGGTAAATTCGACGTCAATTTACCAAGAACGAGTACATCGACCGATAAGTGAGTAGAATTATAGCGAGAGAAAAGTTGGATGGATACGCATCCTTTTGTAAATCCAGCTTCTTTGGATGATAATCCCATGATGGGAATACGAGAGCGCTTTCTAGGAAGAGCTAGCCTTTGTGCAAATGACTCAGCTATAAACGAAGATTGCGATCCTGTGTCCAAGAGAACTCGACAATCAATCAGCTGTCCCCGATAATCGGCAACCTTAGCAAGAATGGTTGGCAAAATAGTTTGCTTTCGAACGCTACAGTCAACCGAATGGTTATTAAGCAATGGAGACGCTGCGGATGTGGAAGGGGTCACAGGAGTATGAAGTTGGTGCGAAGCAGTGCGTGAAGTTGAAGGTAACACAGAAGCAGGACTTGAATTTTGCGACGATAAAGAAGAGGGAACATCTTTTAAATTATCTTGATGAACCAGAGAGTGGTGACGAGATTTACAAACTCGACAGCGAAACGATGACCGACATTTGTACGACGAATGACCCGTCCGAAGGCAATTGAAACATACCGATTTTACTTTGACGAAATTACGACGAGCAGTAATGTCTTGCTCTAGGAATTGGTTGCACTGGGATAGGGCGTAGTCACCCTTACACATGACACACTGCAGATTATTGTCCGACGCTTTGGCTAAATGGGAACGAATCTGAACCGACTGTTTTCCCCGAGATGTGGAAGAACGATTAAGGGTTTGGCATGATTCGAGTGCATCACATCGCCGTTCAAGGAAATCAAGAAAATCGTCTATAGAACAATCATCACGAGACCCGATTTCTTCTGCCCACGCGTGTTTTGTGTCACTGTCAAGCTTGGCTAACAATATATAAATTAACCACGGATCCCTACCATTCCTATCCAATGCGTTAAGTCCACGAATCACTTCATCCGCACCGTCTGTAACCTTTCTGAGCGTTTGTACGTTTGGAGCAGACATTGTAGGAAGTGAAAGAAATGTTTGTACGAACGATTGCACAATTAAATTCACCCGGTCATAGCGTTTATCGAGCCTATCCCATGCTTCAATGTAGTTTGCATCCGAAATAGAAATATGCTTGATGAGATTAGCCGCATCGTCACGCAAAAAAGATTTCAGATAATGAAATTTCTGGGTCGAGGTAAGATTTGCTTTTGTGTCCACTGCACCCAGAAATAAACCTTTGAAGGATGGCCAATCCTTATAACTACCGGAAAATGGCGGCACAACAATAGGAGGCAGATTTAATGACGAACACGTGTTTCCCGAAGAATCTAAATTCTTTAAGAGCGCGGCTTGCTGATCAGCAAGAGTTTTTAAGATCGAATCCTCAGGTTCGGCCTGAGCAGTAGATTGTCTATCGTGAATGGCCTTTTTTAATCCCGAGTGTGCCACAAAATATTTTTCTTCGTATGCACCAAAGTCACTTTCGAATTCACCTAACTCAAGGTCTTCCAGATGCTGCAATATTTCATTGTGCAGCGATGAAAATTCTGACCATGCTTCTACCACTCTGCTTAATCGAATTTCGAGCATCTCGATTGTAGTCGATTGTTCTATAGATGCAACGAAATCTACCGCACGTGTCAAGCAACCTTTTGCATAACCGCGTCTTTGTTTTAAGGCATTCATTTTAATAAATTTATAGAACACGAAAGGATCAATGAAAATTCGCAGGTGAGATGCTAATTTAAACGCGCAGAAACACCTTAATAAATTATAGAAGAGTCACTATAATCAAAAAGTAAATCCGCAACGTGGGAATATAAAATGAACATATGTATGTATATACGAAAGCAAAGGCGCTTTTCATCTATTCCCGCCAAACGCATAAATTCACACACGCGGTTTTCCGACCGAAATCAAATGTGTCTATAAATATATATGTATATAAAAAAATTATACCATGCACATGCAGTTCAATTGGGAAAGAGTTTTTTCATAAAATAATAAAATAATTCGGCTACCGAAGGACCAATAAATATGTTGGAGAATATATATATCAATGATTAATCACACCGAAAAGAAAAGAACGATATTGGAAATGTGCAATTATATATATATATCAATTATCAATATAGTTTATTCTACTAAGTACTAGCAAGTTAATACAAATATGATTTATACTTAGCCGATCTAATGCCTTCAACGAACGAGATCCAAGTGGGCGAGAGCAAGATCTCTACGCACAATATAACAATTGCTCACCCACAAGTTTCGCACACGCAATGCAATTGTTGCTGCAAAGCTGCACGAGCTTATATTAAAGCGGCGAATTCGCCGTGAGATAAGTAAATGTTACAGAGAACTGATTAAGTTTAAGTGATATAGATTATAGAGAATAGATTAAGAACATGAATTTAAGCTCTAAGAAATGCATTGAGGTAAAGTGAAAACATAGAATAACAATTAAGATTGAAGGCGTTAAGAAATACGAACTATTATAAATAACAATGATGAATAAATATGATGTAGGTCGTTTAGTTTCAAACATCCCGGCCCCCCTGGAACGAGTTTCAGGACGCTGGTAAGGGAGCAAGCTTGGCGATGGGGCGGAGGAATGTTCCTGAAGTAGTTCTCACTACAGCGACTCGAACTTGTTTATCTGCTCCTGGGTTCACACTTTCGACTCTGCCAAGTAACCATTTGGTAGGCGGCATGTTGGGTTCTTTAACCACCACTAAATCTCCGGGTTTGATGTTGGTAGTTCGGTGTTGCCATTTAGGTCTTTCTTGCAGTGTTGTCAAGTATTCCATATGCCACCTTTTCCAGAATCCTTGGATAATACTCTGGATATGGTTCCAATGCGACAGACGACTTGGAGCGGTGTCTAAATGATTGGGCTCAGGAACAGCTGTGAATGGTTCGCCTATAAGAAAATGAGCGGGAGTTAGTGGATTCAAATCAGAGTCAGACATGGAACATAGAGGACGAGAATTTAATACAGCTTCTATTTGACAAAGGACAGTAGACAATTCTTCGAACGTTAAAACTGAATTCCCAACAACACGGCGTAAGTGCAGTTTGACGGACTTTACGCCAGCCTCCCACAATCCACCAAAGTGTGGCGCTGAAGGAGGGATGAAGTGCCACTCAATGCCATCCTTGGCAAGTGCGGCAGCGATTGTATCGTTGTAGGCTCGTGTCATCACCAATTTGTGCATTTCGGTGAGACATCGACGAGCTCCGTGGAAGTTTGTCCCGTTGTCGCTATAAATGTTGCTACATTTCCCACGACGAGAAACGAATCTGCGTAGAGCGGCGATAAAGGCTTCAGTGGTGAGGTCACTCACCAGCTCCAAATGTATGGCTTTCGTAGACATGCAGACGAAGAGCGCAATGTAGGCCTTGGACATCTTTGGCTTACGACAACGGGATAATTTGATGCTAATCGGACCAGCATAATCGCACCCAGTATTTATGAATGGTCTACTCGGTTGGATACGATGTAAAGGTAGATCACCCATGATCTGTTGGGTAGTGAGTTTGCGCTGCATGAAGCACTGTTTACATCTGTGGATGATCTGTCGAATAAGATTTCTGCTCCCCATAATCCAATATTGCTGCCGAACGAAAGCAAAAGTTTCAGATACTCCTGCATGTAAATATCGCTGATGAATGTCTGTTATTATGAGTGAAGAAATCAGATTAGTTTTAGGAAGAATTATAGGATGTTTTATATTAAAAGAAACACTAGCTTGCTTTATGCGTCCACCCACGCGTAACAGTCCCTCATTGTCCAAAAACGCCGAGTACCTCAAGAGTTTTGATTTTGAAGGGAGTTGGTTTTTTGTACGTAGATTCTCGATATCGTCTGCGAACTCATTGGATTGTACGAATTTTAAGATTACTATCCTTGCACCGTTAATTTCCGCGTAATTTAAGCCACGATGAATTCGAGTCGACATGGGATTACGACACTCTGAAGCGAACCGTAGACAATGTGCGACTATCCGTTGCAACTGGTACCACGAAGAGACGCTCTTTATTAATTTTTCCAAGACATGCCCATCAAACGACGTGACACGTACATGCCTTGGTATTTGTTTTTCTTCCTTTTTAACAGCCTCATTTTCATTTTCGAACAAGTTAACTGAAAGTTTTGATTTGGGCCAATGTTCATCATCCAATTCCAGCCACGATGGACCGTTCCACCAAAGGCAATGATTGATGAGATTAAAGGGGAGTACACCACGCGACGCACAGTCAGCCGGGTTCGACTCTGACGGAACATAACCCCACGAGTATCTGGGTATTTTTTCGAGAATGGCTGCTGTTCGGTTACCTATAAAGGTTGTCCAGCGGCGAGGGGGTGATGACAACCAATGCAGCACGATTTCGGAGTCGCACCACGCGAATGTTTGTACGATTTTAGCATTTAACGACATTTTTACAAGAGTCAACAACCGAGCAAGCAACAACGCACCACAAAGTTCGAGGCGAGGGATAGAGACAGTTTTAATTGGGGCCACTTTAGTTTTAGCTGCGACAATGGTTATGGAAATATCACCAGTAATAGTTTTAGAGCGCGCATAAACGACAGCAGCGTAAGCGAGCGAGGAAGCATCAGAGAAACCGTGAAGCTGTATGTCTCCTCCGGAGGGGAACACATTTCGCGGAACTTGAATTTGCCCGAAAGATGAGAGTTGTTCGCGATAGAGCATCCATTGATCAGCTATAGCAGGAGGCAGAGGATCATCCCAGCCTAGTTTCAGTTCAGAAGACCAGAGTTGCTGAAACATCATCTTAAACAAAACTACCGACGGAGCAAGGAATCCGAGGGGATCAAAGATCCGAGCAATTTCAGATAGCAGCGTTCTTCTTGTTATCGAGACACATGAGTTAGATTGAACCATTCTATAGGAGAACACGTCTGCGGCAGGATTCCAGAACATTCCCAAGACCTTAACAAAGGACTGTGAGTGTTCGGGATCGACGAAGGAATATTCGCAGTCTTCAGGTTGCTTTTTCGCGAGCAAAGCCAAACAGTTGGAGCTCCATTTCCGCAGTTGGAGACCAGCTTCCGATAGCAACGCGACTAGTTCTGACTGCAAATCTAGCAACTCTGCGATAGAGCTTGCACCTGTCATAACGTCGTCGACGTAGACGTCATGGAGAAGAATTCGAGATGCGTTAGGGTACTCTGACTTATAATCTTCTGCGAGTTGCAGTAATACGCGAACCGATAAAAATGGTGCATCAGCTCCATAAGTGACGGTTCGTAGCCGATAGTGTTGAATCTCGTCACGAGGATTTTGACGCCAAACAATGCGTATTTGTCGGAACATTTTGACGATATCGGCCGTGAAAACAAATTGATGTTGCCGGAAACGCAAACACACTCCAATTAAATCACGTTGAATAGGCGGACCGATCAAGAGTTGGCTATTTAACGATTGCCCCTTTGAGTCTTTTACCGAACCATCGAATACAACACGTAATTTTGTTGTCGAACTGTCTGCTTTTAATACCGCGTGATGGGGAAGGTAAAACTGCTTTGAGGTGTCAGAGTGTATTTCACCGCGAGGAATGAGTTGCATGTGACCAAGGTCAAGATACTCTTGCATGAATTGAGAGTACAATCGGTGTAGGTTAGGGTTACTGCGAAACCGACGTTCCATTGAATGTAGACGCGAAACCGCGGACTGCAAGGTATCTCCGAAAGTTGGTGAGGGGGTTTTAAACGGCAGAGAAATGACATATTTTCCGTCTGGAGAGCGCGAAACTGTTTTTTGGAAGTGTTGTTCAGCTGGATCATTGAGATTATCATTGACGTGACGAGTGGAAACTTCTTCCAGTTCCCAGAACCGCTGCAACAGACCGTCCACGTCAAGAGTTGAATGGAACGAAGAGATTTCCAGATTGCGAGTATTTGGGTCCAACAGTTCTCCTGATATAACCCAACCAAACGATGTGTTGAAGGCTATGGGATTGCCTTCAAGCTCATGTATTTGTTCTGTGTTGAGAATATTCCAGACCTTGTCGGCTCCCAAGAGCACATCAATAGCACTGGATACGTTGAAGTATGGGTCCGCTAGATCCAACTTCCGAACATGTTCCAATGTCGATGCATTAAAGGATTTGGATGGTAAATTCGACGTCAATTTACCAAGAACGAGTACATCGACCGATAAGTGAGTAGAATTATAGCGAGAGAAAAGTTGGATGGATACGCATCCTTTTGTAAATCCAGCTTCTTTGGATGATAATCCCATGATGGGAATACGAGAGCGCTTTCTAGGAAGAGCTAGCCTTTGTGCAAATGACTCAGCTATAAACGAAGATTGCGATCCTGTGTCCAAGAGAACTCGACAATCAATCAGCTGTCCCCGATAATCGGCAACCTTAGCAAGAATGGTTGGCAAAATAGTTTGCTTTCGAACGCTACAGTCAACCGAATGGTTATTAAGCAATGGAGACGCTGCGGATGTGGAAGGGGTCACAGGAGTATGAAGTTGGTGCGAAGCAGTGCGTGAAGTTGAAGGTAACACAGAAGCAGGACTTGAATTTTGCGACGATAAAGAAGAGGGAACATCTTTTAAATTATCTTGATGAACCAGAGAGTGGTGACGAGATTTACAAACTCGACAGCGAAACGATGACCGACATTTGTACGACGAATGACCCGTCCGAAGGCAATTGAAACATACCGATTTTACTTTGACGAAATTACGACGAGCAGTAATGTCTTGCTCTAGGAATTGGTTGCACTGGGATAGGGCGTAGTCACCCTTACACATGACACACTGCAGATTATTGTCCGACGCTTTGGCTAAATGGGAACGAATCTGAACCGACTGTTTTCCCCGAGATGTGGAAGAACGATTAAAGGTTTGGCATGATTCGAGTGCATCACATCGCCGTTCAAGGAAATCAAGAAAATCGTCTATAGAACAATCATCACGAGACCCGATTTCTTCTGCCCACGCGTGTTTTGTGTCACTGTCAAGCTTGGCTAACAATATATAAATTAACCACGGATCCCTACCATTCCTATCCAATGCGTTAAGTCCACGAATCACTTCATCCGCACCGTCTGTAACCTTTCTGAGCGTTTGTACGTTTGGAGCAGACATTGTAGGAAGTGAAAGAAATGTTTGTACGAACGATTGCACAATTAAATTCACCCGGTCATAGCGTTTATCGAGCCTATCCCATGCTTCAATGTAGTTTGCATCCGAAATAGAAATATGCTTGATGAGATTAGCCGCATCGTCACGCAAAAAAGATTTCAGATAATGAAATTTCTGGGTCGAGGTAAGATTTGCTTTTGTGTCCACTGCACCCAGAAATAAACCTTTGAAGGATGGCCAATCCTTATAACTACCGGAAAATGGCGGCACAACAATAGGAGGCAGATTTAATGACGAACACGTGTTTCCCGAAGAATCTAAATTCTTTAAGAGCGCGGCTTGCTGATCAGCAAGAGTTTTTAAGATCGAATCCTCAGGTTCGGCCTGAGCAGTAGATTGTCTATCGCGAATGGCCTTTTTTAATCCCGAGTGTGCCACAAAATATTTTTCTTCGTATTCACCAAAGTCACTTTCGAATTCACCTAACTCAGCGTCTTCCAGATGCTGCAATATTTCATTGTGCAGCGATGAAAATTCTGACCATTCTGCTTAATCGAATTTCGAGCATCTCGATTGTAGTCGATTGTTCTATAGATGCAACGAAATCTACCGCACGTGTCAAGCAACCTTTTGCATAACCGCGTCTTTGTTTTAAGGCATTCATTTTAATAAATTTATAGAACACGAAAGGATCAATGAAAATTCGCAGGTGAGATGCTAATTTAAACGCGCAGAAACACCTTAATAAATTATAGAAGAGTCACTATAATCAAAAAGTAAATCCGCAACGTGGGAATATTAAATGAACATATGTATATACGAAAGCAAAGGCGCTTTTCATCTATTCCCGCCAAACGCATAAATTCACACACGCGGTTTTCCGACCGAAATCAAATGTGTCTATAAATATATATGTATATAAAAAAATTATACCATGCACATGCAGTTCAATTGGGAAAGAGTTTTTTCATAAAATAATAAAATAATTCGGCTACCGAAGGACCAATAAATATGTTGGAGAATATATATATCAAAGATTAATCACACCGAAAAGAAAAGAACGATATTGGAAATGTGCAATTATATATATATATCAATTATCAATATAGTTTATTCTACTAAGTACTAGCAAGTTAATACAAATATGATTTATACTTAGCCGATCTAATGCCTTCAACGAACGAGATCCAAGTGGGCAAGAGCAAGATCTCTACGCACAATATAACAATTGCTCACCCACAAGTTTCGCACACGCAATGCAATTGTTGCTGCAAAGCTGCACGAGCTTATATTAAAGCGGCGAATTCGCCGTGAGATAAGTAAATGTTACAGAGAACTGATTAAGTTTAAGTGATATAGATTATAGAGAATAGATTAAGAACATGAATTTAAGCTCTAAGAAATGCATTGAGGTAAAGTGAAAACATAGAATAACAATTAAGATTGAAGGCGTTAAGAAATACGAACTATTATAAATAACAATGATGAATAAATATGATGTAGGTCGTTTAGTTTCAAACATCCCGGCCCCCCTGGAACGAGTTTCAGGACGCTGGTAAGGGAGCAAGCTTGGCGATGGGGCGGAGGAATGTTCCTGAAGTAGTTCTCACTACAGCGACTCGAACTTGTTTATCTGCTCCTGGGTTCACACTTTCGACTCTGCCAAGTAACCATTTGGTAGGCGGCATGTTGGGTTCTTTAACCACCACTAAATCTCCGGGTTTGATGTTGGTAGTTCGGTGTTGCCATTTAGGTCTTTCTTGCAGTGTTGTCAAGTATTCCATATGCCACCTTTTCCAGAATCCTTGGATAATACTCTGGATATGGTTCCAATGCGACAGACGACTTGGAGCGGTGTCTAAATGATTGGGCTCAGGAACAGCTGTGAATGGTTCGCCTATAAGAAAATGAGCGGGAGTTAGTGGATTCAAATCAGAGTCAGACATGGAACATAGAGGACGAGAATTTAATACAGCTTCTATTTGACAAAGGACAGTAGACAATTCTTCGAACGTTAAAACTGAATTCCCAACAACACGGCGTAAGTGCAGTTTGACGGACTTTACGCCAGCCTCCCACAATCCACCAAAGTGTGGCGCTGAAGGAGGGATGAAGTGCCACTCAATGCCATCTTTGGCAAGTGCGGCAGCGATTGTATCGTTGTAGGCTCGTGTCATCACCAATTTGTGCATTTCGGTGAGACATCGACGAGCTCCGTGGAAGTTTGTCCCGTTGTCGCTATAAATGTTGCTACATTTCCCACGACGAGAAACGAATCTGCGTAGAGCGGCGATAAAGGCTTCAGTGGTGAGGTCACTCACCAGCTCCAAATGTATGGCTTTCGTAGACATGCAGACGAAGAGCGCAATGTAGGCCTTGGACATCTTTGGCTTACGACAACGGGATAATTTGATGTTAATCGGACCAGCATAATCGCACCCAGTATTTATGAATGGTCTACTCGGTTGGATACGATGTGAAGGTAGATCACCCATGATCTGTTGGGTAGTGAGTTTGCGCTGCATGAAGCACTGTTTACATCTGTGGATGATCTGTCGAATAAGATTTCTGCTCCCCATAATCCAATATTGCTGCCGAACGAAAGCAAAAGTTTCAGATACTCCTGCATGTAAATATCGCTGATGAATGTCTGTTATTATGAGTGAAGAAATCAGATTAGTTTTAGGAAGAATTATAGGATGTTTTATATTAAAAGAAACACTAGCTTGCTTTATGCGTCCACCCACGCGTAACAGTCCCTCATTGTCCAAAAACGCCGAGTACCTCAAGAGTTTTGATTTTGAAGGGAGTTGGTTTTTTGTACGTAGATTCTCGATATCGTCTGCGAACTCATTGGATTGTACGAATTTTAAGATTACTATCCTTGCACCGTTAATTTCCGCGTAATTTAAGCCACGATGAATTCGAGTCGACATGGGATTACGACACTCTGAAGCGAACCGTAGACAATGTGCGACTATCCGTTGCAACTGGTACCACGAAGAGACGCTCTTTATTAATTTTTCCAAGACATGCCCATCAAACGACGTGACAAGTACATGCCTTGGTATTTGTTTTTCTTCCTTTTTAACAGCCTCATTTTCATT
Organism: Chalcosyrphus nemorum; assembly: GCA_949716465.1. NCBI lineage: Eukaryota > Metazoa > Arthropoda > Insecta > Diptera > Syrphidae > Chalcosyrphus > Chalcosyrphus nemorum. The sequence continues at coordinate 9,303 of CATIXX010000006.1, read as the reverse complement.
TTCGAACAAGTTCACTGAAAGTTTTGATTTGGGCCAATGTTCATCATCCAATTCCAGCCACGATGGACCGTTCCACTAAAGGCAATGATTGATGAGATTAAAGGGGAGTACACCACGCGACGCACAGTCAGCCGGGTTCGACTCTGACGGAACATAACCCCATGAGTATCTGGGTATTTTTTCGAGAATGGCTGCTGTTCGGTTACCTATAAAGGTTGTCCAGCGGCGAGGGGGTGATGACAACCAATGCAGCACGATTTCGGAGTCGCACCACGCGAATGTTTGTACGATTTTAGCATTTAACGACATTTTTACAAGAGTCAACAACCGAGCAAGCAACAACGCACCACAAAGTTCGAGGCGAGGGATAGAGACAGTTTTAATTGGGGCCACTTTAGTTTTAGCTGCGACAATGGTTATGGAAATATCACCAGTAATAGTTTTAGAGCGCGCATAAACGACAGCAGCGTAAGCGAGCGAGGAAGCATCAGAGAAACCGTGAAGCTGTATGTCTCCTCCGGAGGGGAACACATTTCGCGGAACTTGAATTTGCCCGAAAGATGAGAGTTGTTCGCGATAGAGCATCCATTGATCAGCTATAGCAGGAGGCAGAGGATCATCCCAGCCTAGTTTCAGTTCAGAAGACCAGAGTTGCTGAAACATCATCTTAAACAAAACTACCGACGGAGCAAGGAATCCGAGGGGATCAAAGATCCGAGCAATTTCAGATAGCAGCGTTCTTCTTGTTATCGAGACACATGAGTTAGATTGAACCAGTCTATAGGAGAACACGTCTGCGGCAGGATTCCAGAACATTCCCAAGACCTTAACAAAGGACTGTGAGTGTTCGGGATCGACGAAGGAATATTCGCAGTCTTCAGGTTGCTTTTTCGCGAGCAAAGCCAAACAGTTGGAGGTCCATTTCCGAAGTTGGAGACCAGCTTCCGATAGCAACGCGACTAGTTCTGACTGCAAATCTAGCAACTCTGCGATAGAGCTTGCACCTGTCATAACGTCGTCGACGTAGACGTCATGGAGAAGAATTCGAGATGCGTTAGGGTACTCTGACTTATAATCTTTTGCGAGTTGCAGTAATACGCGAACCGATAAAAATGGAGCTGATGCAGTTCCGTAAGTGACGGTTCGTAGCCGATAGTGTTGAATCTCGTCACGAGGATTTTGACGCCAAACAATGCGTTGATAGTCAGCGTCTTGCTCACGGATCCATATTTGTCGGAACATTTTGACGATATCGGCCGTGAAAACAAATTGATGTTGCCGGAAACGCAAACACACTCCAATTAAATCACGTTGAATAGGCGGACCGATCAAGAGTTGGCTATTTAACGATTGCCCCTTTGAGTCTTTTACCGAACCATCGAATACAACACGTAATTTTGTTGTCGAACTGTCTGCTTTTAATACCGCGTGATGGGGAAGGTAAAACTGCTTTGAGGTGTCAGAGTGTATTTCACCGCGAGGAATGAGTTGCATGTGACCAAGGTCAAGATACTCTTGCATGAATTGAGAGTACAATCGGTGTAGGTTAGGGTTACTGCGAAACCGACGTTCCATTGAATGTAGACGCGAAACCGCGGACTGCAAGGTATCTCCGAAAGTTGGTGAGGGGGTTTTAAACGGCAGAGAAACGACATATTTTCCGTCTGGAGACCGCGAAACTGTTTTTTGGAAGTGTTGTTCAGCTGGATCATTGAGATTATCATTGACGTGACGAGTGGAAACTTCTTCCAGTTCCCAGAACCGCTGCAACAGACCGTCCACGTCAAGAGTTGAATGGAACGAAGAGATTTCCAGATTGCGAGTATTTGGGTCCAACAGTTCTCCTGGTATAACCCAACCAAACGATGTGTTGAAGGCTATGGGATTGCCTTCAAGCTCATGTATTTGTTCTGTGTTGAGAATATTCCAGACCTTGTCGGCTCCCAAGAGCACATCAATAGCACTGGATACGTTGAAGTATGGGTCCGCTAGATCCAACTTCCGAACATGTTCCAATGTCGATGCATTAAAGGATTTGGATGGTAAATTCGACGTCAATTTACCAAGAACGAGTACATCGACCGATAAGTGAGTAGAATTATAGCGAGAGAAAAGTTGGATGGATACGCATCCTTTTGTAAATCCAGCTTCTTTGGATGATAATCCCATGATGGGAATACGAGAGCGCTTTCTAGGAAGAGCTAGCCTTTGTGCAAATGACTCAGCTATAAACGAAGATTGCGATCCTGTGTCCAAGAGAACTCGACAATCAATCAGCTGTCCCCGATAATCGGCAACCTTAGCAAGAATGGTTGGCAAAATAGTTTGCTTTCGAACGCTACAGTCAACCGAATGGTTATTAAGCAATGGAGACGCTGCGGATGTGGAAGGGGTCACAGGAGTATGAAGTTGGTGCGAAGCAGTGCGTGAAGTTGAAGGTAACACAGAAGCAGGACTTGAATTTTGCGACGATAAAGAAGAGGGAACATCTTTTAAATTATCTTGATGAACCAGAGAGTGGTGACGAGATTTACAAACTCGACAGCGAAACGATGACCGACATTTGTACGACGAATGACCCGTCCGAAGGCAATTGAAACATACCGATTTTACTTTGACGAAATTACGACGAGCAGTAATGTCTTGCTCTAGGAATTGGTTGCACTGGGATAGGGCGTAGTCACCCTTACACATGACACACTGCAGATTATTGTCCGACGCTTTGGCTAAATGGGAACGAATCTGAACCGACTGTTTTCCCCGAGATGTGGAAGAACGATTAAGGGTTTGGCATGATTCGAGTGCATCACATCGCCGTTCAAGGAAATCAAGAAAATCGTCTATAGAACAATCATCACGAGACCCGATTTCTTCTGCCCACGCGTGTTTTGTGTCACTGTCAAGCTTGGCTAACAATATATAAATTAACCACGGATCCCTACCATTCCTATCCAATGCGTTAAGTCCACGAATCACTTCATCCGCACCGTCTGTAACCTTTCTGAGCGTTTGTACGTTTGGAGCAGACATTGTAGGAAGTGAAAGAAATGTTTGTACGAACGATTGCACAATTAAATTCACCCGGTCATAGCGTTTATCGAGCCTATCCCATGCTTCAATGTAGTTTGCATCCGAAATAGAAATATGCTTGATGAGATTAGCCGCATCGTCACGCAAAAAAGATTTCAGATAATGAAATTTCTGGGTCGAGGTAAGATTTGCTTTTGTGTCCACTGCACCCAGAAATAAACCTTTGAAGGATGGCCAATCCTTATAACTACCGGAAAATGGCGGCACAACAATAGGAGGCAGATTTAATGACGAACACGTGTTTCCCGAAGAATCTAAATTCTTTAAGAGCGCGGCTTGCTGATCAGCAAGAGTTTTTAAGATCGAATCCTCAGGTTCGGCCTGAGCAGTAGATTGTCTATCGCGAATGGCCTTTTTTAATCCCGAGTGTGCCACAAAATATTTTCCTTCGTATGCACCAAAGTCACTTTCGAATTCACCTAACTCAGCGTCTTCCAGATGCTGCAATATTTCATTGTGCAGCGATGAAAATTCTGACCATGCTTCTACCACTCTGCTTAATCGAATTTCGAGCATCTCGATTGTAGTCGATTGTTCTATAGATGCAACGAAATCTACCGCACGTGTCAAGCAACCTTTTGCATAACCGCGTCTTTGTTTTAAGGCATTCATTTTAATAAATTTATAGAACACGAAAGGATCAATGAAAATTCGCAGGTGAGATGCTAATTTAAACGCGCAGAAACACCTTAATAAATTATAGAAGAGTCACTATAATCAAAAAGTAAATCCGCAACGTGGGAATATTAAATGAACATATGTATATACGAAAGCAAAGGCGCTTTTCATCTATTCCCGCCAAACGCATAAATTCACACACGCGGTTTTCCGACCGAAATCAAATGTGTCTATAAATATATATGTATATAATTATACCATGCACATGCAGTTCAATTGGGAAAGAGTTTTTTCATAAAATAATAAAATAATTCGGCTACCGAAGGACCAATAAATATGTTGGAGAATATATATATCAATGATTAATCACACCGAAAAGAAAAGAACGATATTGGAAATGTGCAATTATATATATATATCAATTATCAATATAGTTTATTCTACTAAGTACTAGCAAGTTAATACAAATATGATTTATACTTAGCCGATCTAATGCCTTCAACGAACGAGATCCAAGTGGGCGAGAGCAAGATCTCTACGCACAATATAACAATTGCTCACCCACAAGTTTCGCACACGCAATGCAATTGTTGCTGCAAAGCTGCACGAGCTTATATTAAAGCGGCGAATTCGCCGTGAGATAAGTAAATGTTACAGAGAACTGATTAAGTTTAAGTGATATAGATTATAGAGAATAGATTAAGAACATGAATTTAAGCTCTAAGAAATGCATTGAGGTAAAGTGAAAACATAGAATAACAATTAAGATTGAAGGCGTTAAGAAATACGAACTATTATAAATAACAATGATGAATAAATATGATGTAGGTCGTTTAGTTTCAAACATCCCGGCCCCCCTGGAACGAGTTTCAGGACGCTGGTAAGGGAGCAAGCTTGGCGATGGGGCGGAGGAATGTTCCTGAAGTAGTTCTCACTACAGCGACTCGAACTTGTTTATCTGCTCCTGGGTTCACACTTTCGACTCTGCCAAGTAACCATTTGGTAGGCGGCATGTTGGGTTCTTTAACCACCACTAAATCTCCGGGTTTGATGTTGGTAGTTCGGTGTTGCCATTTAGGTCTTTCTTGCAGTGTTGTCAAGTATTCCATATGCCACCTTTTCCAGAATCCTTGGATAATACTCTGGATATGGTTCCAATGCGACAGACGACTTGGAGCGGTGTCTAAATGATTGGGCTCAGGAACAGCTGTGAATGGTTCACCTATAAGAAAATGAGCGGGAGTTAGTGGATTCAAATCAGAGTCAGACATGGAACATAGAGGACGAGAATTTAATACAGCTTCTATTTGACAAAGGACAGTAGACAATTCTTCGAACGTTAAAACTGAATTCCCAACAACACGGCGTAAGTGCAGTTTGACGGACTTTCCACCAAAGTGTGGCGCTGAAGGAGGGATGAAGTGCCACTCAATGCCATCCTTGGCAAGTGCGGCAGCGATTGTATCGTTGTAGGCTCGTGTCATCACCAATTTGTGCATTTCGGTGAGACATCGACGAGCTCCGTGGAAGTTTGTCCCCTTGTCGCTATAAATGTTGCTACATTTCCCACGACGAGAAACGAATCTGCGTAGAGCGGCGATAAAGGCTTCAGTGGTGAGGTCACTCACCAGCTCCAAATGTATGGCTTTCGTAGACATGCAGACGAAGAGCGCAATGTAGGCCTTGGACATCTTTGGCTTACGACAACGGGATAATTTGATGTTAATCGGACCAGCATAATCGCACCCAGTATTTATGAATGGTCTACTCGGTTGGATACGATGTGAAGGTAGATCACCCATGATCTGTTGGGTAGTGAGTTTGCGCTGCATGAAGCACTGTTTACATCTGTGGATCATCTGTCGAATAAGATTTCTGCTCCCCATAATCCAATATTGCTGCCGAACGAAAGCAAAAGTTTCAGATACTCCTGCATGTAAATATCGCTGATGAATGTCTGTTATTATGAGTGAAGAAATCAGATTAGTTTTAGGAAGAATTATAGGATGTTTTATATTAAAAGAAACACTAGCTTGCTTTATGCGTCCACCCACGCGTAACAGTCCCTCATTGTCCAAAAACGCCGAGTACCTCAAGAGTTTTGATTTTGAAGGGAGTTGGTTTTTTGTACGTAGATTCTCGATATCGTCTGCGAACTCATTGGATTGTACGAATTTTAAGATTACTATCCTTGCACCGTTAATTTCCGCGTAATTTAAGCCACGATGAATTCGAGTCGACATGGGATTACGACACTCTGAAGCGAACCGTAGACAATGTGCGACTATCCGTTGCAACTGGTACCACGAAGAGACGCTCTTTATTAATTTTTCCAAGACATGCCCATCAAACGACGTGACAAGTACATGCCTTGGTATTTGTTTTTCTTCCTTTTTAACAGCCTCATTTTCATTTTCGAACAAGTTCACTGAAAGTTTTGATTTGGGCCAATGTTCATCATCCAATTCCAGCCACGATGGACCGTTCCACCAAAGGCAATGATTGATGAGATTAAAGGGGAGTACACCACGCGACGCACAGTCAGCCGGGTTCGACTCTGACGGAACATAACCCCACGAGTGTCTGGGTATTTTTTCGAGAATGGCTGCTGTTCGGTTACCTATAAAGGTTGTCCAGCGGCGAGGGGGTGATGACAACCAATGCAGCACGATTTCGGAGTCGCACCACGCAAATGTTTGTACGATTTTAGCATTTAACGACATTTTTACAAGAGTCAACAACCGAGCAAGCAACAACGCACCACAAAGTTCGAGGCGAGGGATAGAGACAGTTTTAATTGGGGCCACTTTAGTTTTAGCTGCGACAATGGTTATGGAAATATCACCAGTAATAGTTTTAGAGCGCGCATAAACGACAGCAGCGTAAGCGAGCGAGGAAGCATCAGAGAAACCGTGAAGCTGTATGTCTCCTCCGGAGGGGAACACATTTCGCGGAACTTGAATTTGCCCGAAAGATGAGAGTTGTTCGCGATAGAGCATCCATTGATCAGCTATAGCAGGAGGCAGAGGATCATCCCAGCCTAGTTTCAGTTCAGAAGACCAGAGTTGCTGAAACATCATCTTAAACAAAACTACCGACGGAGCAAGGAATCCGAGGGGATCAAAGATCCGAGCAATTTCAGATAGCAGCGTTCTTCTTGTTATCGAGACACATGAGTTAGATTGAACCATTCTATAGGAGAACACGTCTGCGGCAGGATTCCAGAACATTCCCAAGACCTTAACAAAGGACTGTGAGTGTTCGGGATCGACGAAGGAATATTCGCAGTCTTCAGGTTGCTTTTTCGCGAGCAAAGCCAAACAGTTGGAGCTCCATTTCTGAAGTTGGAGACCAGCTTCCGATAGCAACGCGACTAGTTCTGACTGCAAATCTAGCAACTCTGCGATAGAGCTTGCACCTGTCATAACGTCGTCGACGTAGACGTCATGGAGAATAATTCGAGATTCGTTAGGGTACTCTGACTTATAATCTTCTGCGAGTTGCAGTAATACGCGAACCGATAAAAATGGAGCTGATGCAGTTCCGTAAGTGACGGTTCGTAGCCGATAGTGTTGAATCTCGTCACGAGGATTTTGACGCCAAACAATGCGTTGATAGTCAGCGTCTTGCTCACGGATCCATATTTGTCGGAACATTTTGACGATATCGGCCGTGAAAACAAATTGATGTTGCCGGAAACGCAAACACACTCCAATTAAATCACGTTGAATAGGCGGACCGATCAAGAGTTGGCTATTTAACGATTGCCCCTTTGAGTCTTTTACCGAACCATCGAATACAACACGTAATTTTGTTGTCGAACTGTCTGCTTTTAATACCGCGTGATGGGGAAGGTAAAACTGCTTTGAGGTGTCAGAGTGTATTTCACCGCGAGGAATGAGTTGCATGTGACCAAGGTCAAGATACTCTTGCATGAATTGAGAGTACAATCGGTGTAGGTTAGGGTTACTGCGAAACCGACGTTCCATTGAATGTAGACGCGAAACCGCGGACTGCAAGGTATCTCCGAAAGTTGGTGAGGGGGTTTTAAACGGCAGAGAAACGACATATTTTCCGTCTGGAGAGCGCGAAACTGTTTTTTGGAAGTGTTGTTCAGCTGGATCATTGAGATTATCATTGACGTGACGAGTGGAAACTTCTTCCAGTTCCCAGAACCGCTGCAACAGACCGTCCACGTCAAGAGTTGAATGGAACGAAGAGATTTCCAGATTGCGAGTATTTGGGTCCAACAGTTCTCCTGATATAACCCAACCAAACGATGTGTTGAAGGCTATGGGATTTTCCTTCAAGCTCATGTATTTGTTCTGTGTTGAGAATATTCCAGACCTTGTCGGCTCCCAAGAGCACAACAATAGCACTGGATACGTTGAAGTATGGGTCCGCTAGATCCAACTTCCGAACATGTTCCAATGTCGATGCATTAAAGGATTTGGATGGTAAATTCGACGTCAATTTACCAAGAACGAGTACATCGACCGATAAGTGAGTAGAATTATAGCGAGAGAAAAGTTGGATGGATACGCATCCTTTTGTAAATCCAGCTTCTTTGGATGATAATCCCAACGATTAAGGGTTTGGCATGATTCGAGTGCATCACATCGCCGTTCAAGGAAATCAAGAAAATCGTCTATAGAACAATCATCACGAGACCCGATTTCTTCTGCCCACGCGTGTTTTGTGTCACTGTCAAGCTTGGCTAACAATATATAAATTAACCACGGATCCCTACCATTCCTATCCAATGCGTTATGTCCACGAATCACTTCATCCGCACCGTCTGTAACCTTTCTGAGCGTTTGTACGTTTGGAGCAGACATTGTAGGAAGTGAAAGAAATGTTTGTACGAACGATTGCACAATTAAATTCACCCGGTCATAGCGTTTATCGAGCCTATCCCATGCTTCAATGTAGTTTGCATCCGAAATAGAAATATGCTTGATGAGATTAGCCGCATCGTCACGCAAAAAAGATTTCAGATAATGAAATTTCTGGGTCGAGGTAAGATTTGCTTTTGTGTCCACTGCATGTCTATCGCGAATGGCCTTTTTTAATCCCGAGTGTGCCACAAAATATTTTTCTTCGTATGCACCAAAGTCACTTTCGAATTCACCAAACTCAGCGTCTTCCAGATGCTGCAATATTTCATTGTGCAGCGATGAAAATTCTGACCATGCTTCTACCACTCTGCTTAATCGAATTTCGAGCATCTCGATTGTAGTCGATTGTTCTATAGATGCAACGAAATCTACCGCACGTGTCAAGCAACCTTTTGCATAACCGCGTCTTTGTTTTAAGGCATTCATTTTAATAAATTTATAGAACACGAAAGGATCAATGAAAATTCGCAGGTGAGATGCTAATTTAAACGCGCAGAAACACCTTAATAAATTATAGAAGAGTCACTATAATCAAAAAGTAAATCCGCAACGTGGGAATATTAAATGAACATATGTATATACGAAAGCAAAGGCGCTTTTCATCTATTCCCGCCAAACGCATAAATTCACACACGCGGTTTTCCGACCGAAATCAAATGTGTCTATAAATATATATGTATATAAAAAAAATTATACC